>JASIRB010001250.1:0-38263 GCA_030323885.1 Branchipolynoe longqiensis | reverse complement strand
CCACCCACCCCTACCACCATACACACATTCCTCCAGCATCCTTCTTCCAGCACACTAACACATGCACGCTCAAGCACACACACCATTCGCACAACCCATTATAACGCTATCAAAATGATCAAACCCACCACCTGGTGCGCTGGCTGTTCTCTTGATTACACAGTACAGGCTGAGTGAGCCGTCTTAGTGTTATATGGTCTTTGATATCACAAATATGCTTTTACAGATATGGAAAGATATATAACACATATGGAAACATATATAACATTTAAAACATATATAAGTATATACACGTTGGGGCCGTGGGGAGACAGCGTGTGGGGGTGACGTGTGGGGGGCAGGGCGTACGTAGAATAGTTAACACATATATAACATGCATACCGTATATAATTTATAGCATATATAACATGTATAACGAATGCGTTATGTAAACATGGTATAGCTAATACATGTATAACGTATATGCTATATATTACATATGTAACATGCTATATAATTACATGTTCAATGTAGTAAATGGAATATATATAATATATATAACATATATAAATAATATATAGGGTTCTATAGCATATATGTTGATTATAAGTATAATATATATATAACATATATAACATATATAAATATATATAACAGCGTGATTAAATAAAACAGGATGCCCCATGTGATATCCCATCATGCACAACAACATCAAGGCAGCCTGGATGTAATTATATATCCCTCCTGGGAGCGAACTGTTCACCGCTGATATTCCACTTTGGCACCTCATCTAGCACTATGGTATCAGCATCACTGTCATACAGCCGGAAGTAGATTATAATCACACTTTAACCAATTATTACCCATGTGGAAGCGGGCATTGCTATTCAAATCAGATGAAATATTTCCATACAACATTTTCAGAATTGAAATGTATATGGATATTGATAAACCCTTTATCGCGTGTAATAAGCTCTGTAGTGGTCCTTCCCCCTCCTCATTGGGGGTGGTGGTGGGGGCCACCAGCGTGCTCCGCACCCCCCTCCACGGGGTGGGAATCTCCACTCACGTGGTAGCATTTTAAAATAATGTACATATATTATGTATATATATAATATACATATTATACCATGTGGATATAAATAAAGAATGCTCACCAATATATTGTTGGTGTGGCTGTCTCCAGATGCCTCTGGATTACTAACTACCTCTGACATGCTGTAACCGACTGTGACCCGGTCAGGCTCTGGTCCACGTTTCCTGTGAACCATGACTAATGGTCGCTCTCCGCTCAGTTTCACATCTTTACCAGGAAGGCATATATTTCTCCTGCCAGAGAAAATAAACTCAACCCAAACCTAGTCACAGTCTGTTCTTCTCATTCTGCTATCGATTATCTAGATATTTATATATATATGTAATTTATATATAAATATATGTAAAGTTATATATATATTTATATAGATTATAAATGCATCTATATATATATATATACCGTCCAGATATGACCTTAGATGTTGCCAGGACGTAAATCTCCAACAACCAACCATATATATCTGTCTATATATATTACCATTATTATTTATATACATTTATATGAATTTATATATATTTATATGGATCTTTATGTGGATGTGAATAGCTATGTAAATATGTATGTAAATATGCATGTAAATATGCATGTAAATATGCATGTAAATATGCATGTAAATATGCATGTAAATATGCATGTAAATATGCATGTAAATATGCGTGTAAATATGCGTGTAAATATGCATGTAAATATGCATGTAAATATGCATGTACATATGCATGTGAATATGCATGTGAATATGCATGTGAATATGCATGCAAATATGCATGTAAATATGCATGTAAATATGCATGTAAATATGCATGTAAATATGCATGTAAATATGCATTGCATATGCATGTAGATATGCATGTAGATGTGCATGTAGATGTGCATGTAGCTATGCATGTAGATGTGCATGTAGATGTGCATATATATATGTGTGCAGATATGCTTATAAATATGCGTGGAAATATGCGTGGAAGCATCCATGTAAATATGCCATGTAAATATGCATGTAAATATGCATGTATATATCCATATATATATATATCCATGTAAATATCCATGTAAATATCCATGTAAATATCCATGTAAATATCCATGTAAATATCCATAAAATATGCCGATATATGATTTATTCATTTGGCATTCCTTCGCTCTCTCTGCACCCACCTTGAGGAGTATGAGTGTAAAGCTGGGTCACCTGGAGGGGGGGTCTTACCTCATTAGGCGGCAAAGGTTAGCGGGGTGAAGGGTCCCATAACTCCATCAGCACCCTGGAGATGACTGGATTATAGCAGTGAACTCCTGCTATAAGCCGACCCGGCCCCGCTCTTCCGGCAGTCAGCCAGATAAATCCACCTGGACAGAAGGTGGGTATTTTTTTATGTTGTTAACAAATCTTTCTTTCTTCTTTTATGTGTTGTTGAAAATACACATTTCATCTATATAATCTAGCCATAGTCCGATGGTTTTGAGTGTGTTATTTTATTAGATAAATATATTAGGTTGATGTTTATAGTATAATCTACCTTACTTTAGTTTGAAGTAACTTTTATTTTAAATGGCCAACTTTTGAGATACTTTAAGTACAAACATGTTAGATGAATTTTGACGAGCATGCCATAACTCTGACAGCAGAAGCTTCTGCGGTAAGAGATTCTTAATAAATTGCCGCAGTATTCCTTTTATATGTGGTGACAAATGTTTAATAAGTGCGTTAGTATCTAAGTTATAGATGTAGAATAGAATCTAGATAATTGTTTTGGTTTAAAAATTTGATGTTTTCATTCGACTATCCAGCTTTAAGATGGGTCTTTTTTTTATTGCATTAGAAAATCTTTCTTTCTTTTTATTTCTTTTGTAGTTGAAAAGACACATTTATTCACTTTTAATGTTGCCGGCGGATACTAGACAAACCATATTAAATTATTAGCCAGAAAAGGTACCAAAGACAGAAGTTTGATCGTCAAAGCTGTTTGTTTGTTGTAGTTTTATGTCCTGAAAATATATAAGGTCATATCAAGATGGGCAACGACTTGTGACAGTGCACACTCATGGCGACTTTATAGTGCTGCCCCTCTGGAAGACCAAAATATCCTACTCAGTCACATTATCCTGGCACTGAGCCAACCAGTCCTTGCCCTCTCCTAATAATGCCGAGCGCAAAGCTAGGAAGTGACAAGTATCAATTTTTAAATCATTGGTTTGACTCGGCCAGGGTTCGAACCCATTGTTTCGAATCCCACGACCTACCAAAACGGGAGACGGACGATCAACTCATCTTCTCATACGGCCATCCCGTCTGGTCCCCTCACCGCAAGTGGTGGGGGCTCCTGATGGTGGAGTCTCTGACTTGGCCTGAGCATATAGCTCGAACACTGTTATATGTGTATCTAAATCTAAATCTAAGCCCCAGTCACACCTACCCGGACGAGACCCGGTTTTTAACCAGACCACCCAACGGAAAATCGCTATTTTGGTCGTTTTTGGACTCGCAGTCAGACCTACATGGTATATCCACCCAGTCTAGCTCCCAGTATAGCCCCCGGTCTAGCTGGACCACCCTTGGACTACCCGGTGTATCTACGGAGTAGTCATGGATCAGTCCCGGACTTGAAGTGGACTTGCTCCTGTTATACATATATACAAAAACGGGGCTCATCCTGGACTGATCCGTGGTAAACTGGGCTATCCGTGGTGATCAGTGACTGATCTGTGCTCATCCGGCTTGTCCAGGTCTTATCGGGGCAGTCGGGGAATTGTCCGTGGGTACGTCGGGGCTAGACCGGGGCTTGTCCGGGTTAAACCGTGGCTAAGACGTGGCTCATCCGGGTTACAAAAAGCCTGGACAGCCCCGGACTGGCCCGGACTCTACACGGACTACCTCCGGTCCACCCCCGGACTACCTGAACCACCCCCGGATTACACCCGGATCATCCCGGACAATGCCGGATCGAGCCCGGATCACAAAATTCCCCGGACCACCCCAGATGTTTTAAATATTTTAAAACATCCGGAGCCGACCCCGGATGAGGCCGGACCAGCCACAGATCACCAAGGATCTCCAAGGACCAGCCATGGATGAGCCACGGAACACGACCGATCGCCACTGACCACTCTGGATCATGGTTCGTGCCTCGTCCGCCCCTGATCCGGGTATGTCTGACTGGGGGCTTTACACTTTGGGGGGGGGGGGAGGGGGGGAAGAGGGGGGGGGGAGGGGGGAGGGGGGGTATTAACAGTCAGAAGCTCATACTACTCGTATACCTGGCTACGTGTGTCTGTGAAGTAAGTATCGACTGGACACTTTCCAAATATAATAACACAGGCATGTCTGGCAATATAGCAATATCCAAATGTTTTTAGTTTTTTTTCTTTGAATCGGTGATCTCTCTTAATAGCTTATACAGCGATGTTATTTTATCCGCCGATTTCCGAGGTTTTAATAATGAAATTGGTTATTCTTGTGATTCATGCTGATCAGGTGACAAAATAATATTCGGTGGCATATAGGGGGTAAGGGCTTAGGTTATGTTTGGGGAGTCAGTGTTACTCGCTTCCACAAGGCTGTGGTATATTCAGTGTTTGACTATTTATGTTAGACGGCTCTCCTTGCAAATCTTCTTATTTGATTTTTTGTTTGTTTTTTGGTACATTAGTTGTTTAAGCAGGGAAAATTTCAGTCCCAGATGACTGGTCTTCCTCATTCCACTGCTCCTTGCCCTATCCTAATAATGCCGAGCGCCTGGCGAGGAAGCGACAACTATCAATTTTTAAGTCATTGGTTTGACTCGACCAGGGTTCGAACCCATGATCCCTTGGTCTACCAACATGGGAGATGGAATCTCTACCTCATTAGGCCATCCCGTCTGGTTAAGGTCGATTCTTATGGGCCAACTAGTTTTTCTTTTGCTAATAGCCAATCACATCGCAGCTTATATCCTCCACAGTATGCATATGTATGATTATATCACCCTCACCCCAACTATAGCATAGGTTTATGGCAGTTGGGTATGTATATATGTATATAAATGCATATATGTATACGTATATATAGAGAGATATACTATTGCTTTCATGTTTCTAAATGTGGATGCTATAATTGCTTTAACTGTGTAAACAACATGGGTGACGTGATCTGCAAAAGATGGCCTTCTGGCCTCTAACCATTTTGTTCTGTTTTGACAGTCCTAAATGAATTCACTGGGCGGTATGGCTGAATAGGTAGAACGTGGGACTCGCGTGCGGGAGATCTGGAGTTTGGTTCACGGTTTAGTCAAACCAATGACTTAGATAACATTTTAACTTGTCACTACCTAACCTGATGCTCAGCATTAATAGGATAGGGCAAGGAATGGTAAGCTCAGTGTCAGGATAATGTGACTGAGTGGGATATTGGGTCATGGTGCCAGCGGGCTGATTTCCCAGTGGGGCAGCACTATAAAGTCGCCATGAATGCGCACTGTCACAAGTCAGTATCCATCCTGATATGACCTTAGATGTTGCCAGGACGTAAAACTCCCACAACCAAGCAATAACCAACACAGAAATTAGCCAATTTTGTCAGGTCAGCAAATTGACTTTGCGCTGAATAACGACACAAACCATCTGCAGCTTCACGCCTACCTGTGTGTGTTTGTTGTTTGTTAGGTGTTTTATGTCCTAGCAACATCTAAGGCCATATCAGGACGGGTACCAACTTGTGACAGTGCGCACTCATGGTGATTTTTTAGTGCTGACGCACTGGGAAATAGGCCACTGGCACCATACCCCCATATCCCACTCAGTCACATTTTCCTGATACTGAGCTAACCAATCCTTGCCCTATCCTATTATTGCCGAGCACCAGGATAGGAAGTGACAAGTATCAATTTTAAAGTCATTGGTTTGACTCAACCGGGAACCAAACTCCGGACTTTCCACACGCGAGGCCAGCGCTCTACCGATTAGGCCACCGCGCCTGGTGGGCTACCTGTGAGTTTGGTATGAGGTATGAGGTATGTGGAAGGTGGACTTAGCGATGGCTGGACCATCTTTTATTCATGCTGACGAATGGCACTGGTAGCGGGCGGCCTCAGATTCCGGCCAGTAACAAGTTCAAGCACATACATCGTGCTTGTAGCGATGTGACCTTGACCTTGCAGAGTTTGCAATTATTTCTGGGCATAATTGTACAGTAGTGACATAATGCAGCCTCATTGCCCCCACCTTCTCCCTATTCACCCACTCCTCCAACTCCACCCACTCCTGCCACTCATGCCACTCATGCCACTCTTCACACTCCACCCACTCTTCACACTCCACCCACTCCACCCACTCATGCCACTCCACCCACTCCTCACACTCCACCCACTCTTCACACTCCCCACTCCTGCCACTCCGCCCACTCCTCACACTCCTCACACTCCTCACACACTCCACCCACTCCTCCCACTCCTCACACTCCACCCACTCCTCCCACTCCTCCCACTCCACCCACTCCTCCCCTCCCACTCCACGCACTCCCCACTCCACCCACTCCCCACTCCACCCATTCCACCCACTCCTCACACTCCCCCCATTCCTCACACTCCCCCGCTCCTCCGCGCCCCCCCACTTCCCCACTCCCTTACTACTCCCTCTCCTTTCGCTTCTCTCACTCTTCCCACCCACTCTTCCTACTCCTCCCATTCCCCCACTCCTCCCACTCCTCCCACTCCTCCACTCCTCCCACTCCTCCCCACTCTCCTACTCCTCCCACTCCTCCCACCCCCCACTCCGCCCACTCCTCCCCACTCCCCCATCCTCCCACTACTCAATACTCCTCCCACTATACACACTCCTCCCTCTCACGCCACTCCTCCCACTCTTCCCATTCTGCCCATTCCTCACACTCCTCCCATTCCACTCACTTACCCACTACACTCACTCCCCCACCCCCTGCCCCCTCCCACTATCCCACCACTCCGAATCCTCCCACCCCTCCGAATCCTCCCACCCCTCGTCCCACTCTCACTTTTCCCCACCCCTTCGAATCCTCCCACTCCTCCCACCTTTCCCACTCCTCCCACCCCTTCGAATCCTCCTCTTCCTCCCACTCCTCCCACTTTTCCCACTCCTCCCACTCCTCCCACTCCTCCCACTCCTCCCATTGCTCCCACTCCTCCACTCCTCCAACACCTCCCACTTCACCCACTTCACCCACTCCTTCTATTCCTCCCATTCCCTTCGGGGGGGGAGGGGGGGGGGTAAATCTTGAATGGGACGGATGGAAGTCGGACCGATTAATCGTCCCTCCAGTTTTCAATAGATACAAATCTTTAATCTGCATATCCATGTAAAATCATTCTATTTCCGCCTAATTTCACAAGTTTCACAAATAACGAAGGGATCTTTTTATTGTCGGCGTATTGATTTTTGGGCGGCGGGAGTTATTTGTTGGTGTGTTTCTTCTTCTATAATGAGCGCGTGATTCGGTGGGATTGGTTTTCCGGGCTCCTGCAGTCCGGCTATACCGCCGAGTATAGCACGACGTTGAGTTTGTTTGTTTGTCTTTGTTTTACGTCCTAGCAACATCTAAGGTCATATCTGGATGGGTACCGACTTGTGACAGTACATACTCACGGCGATTTTATAGTGCTGCCCCTCTGGGAAATCAGACCGCCGGCACCATGACCCGATATCCCACTCAGTCACATTATCCTGACACTGAGCTAACCAGTCCTTGCCCTATCCTAATAATGATGAGCACCAGGCTAGGAAGCGACAAGTATCAATTTCTAAGTCATTGGTTTGACTTGACCGTGAACCAAACTCGCAAACTCCGGATCTTCTGCACGCGAGGCCTGCGCTCTACTGATTCGGCCACCGCGCCCGGTACATGAAGTTGAGTTTAGAGTTTGGAAGCAATTTGCAGCCAAAACAAATGTACACGATGGCTCAGCTAAATAATGGAGACGGAGTGTTGTTTGGTTGGTGGTTGGAGTTGTATGTCCTGCAACATCTAAGGTCATATTAGGACAGGTACTGACTTGGAACAGTGCACACTCATAGTGACTTTATAGTGCTGCCTCACTGGGAAATCAGTCCACCAGAATCATCACCCAATATCCCACTCAGTGACATTATCCTGACACTGAGCTAATCAGTCCTTGCCTTATCCTATTAATGTCAAGCACCAAGCTAGAAAGCAACAAGTATCAATTTTGTAAGTCATTGGTTTGATTCGACTGGGAATTGAACTCTCGATCTCCTACATGGGAGGCCTGCGATTTACCGATTCAGCCCGGTCGCCTGGTGACATGCAGTGATGGAAAAGAAATGCAATGATGCTAAATGCATAGCTTAGTAATGAAACTAAGGCCTCAAATGACAGAACTGATATAATGTGTTTGTCTCTATTGATATTATTTGTCTTTGTGTTGAAGAGAGGTGGTTAAAATACCTTCATCTTCATGATTTCAAAACTGTATTTATCAGATGTGTCGGAATATATTGTACTTTGCATAACTATGAACTTTAATTTATGTAAGATTGGTTGCTCGGCTGGAAGATCACCCAATGGGGAAGCCATCAAATCACCTTATCAAATGTTCGTGGTTAAATCAAATTCAACTCAACTCAAGTGCTTTGGTTTTGAAAATTTGATGCTTTCATCGGACTATGCAGTTTCTGTTGTGCCTTCTCCATAATTGATTTAATAAAATTCTAGTTTTAGAATAAAATAGTACATTAATCTAGTTTCTACTCAGAAAATATGGTGTAATCCTCAATTAATCGGGTGTGCAAACCTTATGTAAAGTCGAAGGCTGGCATCTGTGGGTTGTGTAGGCAGGCTATATGAAATCAATACAGGCAAGAAGAGAAAGGAAGAGTATAAAGAATGAAAGTAGAGTGAGAGCTTGTACCCTCAGGTTTATTATTATATAGTGGAACATGGATCTGGTATGACATACAACCTGACCATTATCTCCAATCAGCAACAAGCATTTTTAGTTCCACCAATGAACAGTAAGCATTCTGGGGGCACCATGGCTTCTGTGATCTACCCACCACCACCATGCAGTGTGGCTGCTTGGCCTGCACCTGCCTGAACTGTGTTTGTGGTGATCCATGACTAACAATTGGGGGGGGGGGGGCGGCGTAGTGAGTAGAGCTCTTGAGGCTCCTTACACACTATCACTAGTGCCTCATTCACACTATCTACTTAATACACAATGACTATTGAACATAAGTAAAGGATCACCAGCAACTACATAAATACATTCATGCACCGGGTCCTATATATCATTTACATTATTATACCATTTGTACTCCATTATAGACCATTTGCATTCCCCACCAAATCGTTTTATCGGAATATTTTTCACTTAGTAAGCCTGAACTTAATGCAGCTGATCTATAAGGCTGCACAGTCTGATAAAAACATCAAATATTCAAACACCGAAGCAATTATCTAGATTTTATTCTACATATGTAACTTAGATATTGGTGTACTTATCAAACATTTATCACCACAGCATGCACAGGGAAGCGAATAATATGCAAATTTTAATAGAACATTTTACTGCTGAACCTTACGGTATTAGAAAATGAGAAACCCTAAACAATCAAACTATGCAACTCAAAGTTTAAGAATTCACACTTTGCTGATCTGTATCGTGCATATACTATCAGGCTGGTGTTCTCCACATAGGGTTCTATAAGACATATGTATATGCGCCATGTACAGATATATGGAATCCAGGTATTGCATGTATAGCAATACCTCAGGGAGTTTGACGCCCCTGCCCTGCAGAGTTGTAAACCACTGCCTTGTGGTACAGGTTCTTGACAGAACCGAAGGCTAAGGGAGCAAACCCTAAACAGAAAACCATGTCACTGTGGCAGCATTAAGGGCGGTTGATGTATGGAACTCCCAACATCTCCCGACCAGCCACTGCAGGGACAAATAATTTTGCGCCTGTCTTGACATGTTCTTGCTGGGGTGAAACCTCTATTTGCTCCCTGAGAGAGTGCCGCCAGTAACTTGCAAAAGCCAGCAGCACTTCAACACCTCTCAGGCAGCTTTCATGAAATGTATTACCATGAAGAGAAACCTGAAGCTGAGAGACATTAAGACCGACTCATGGACGCAACTCTCACAGCAGAGAGCTAAATGGAGAGCAGCAGTCAAGTAATGAAAGCAGTCTTTGTCGCATCGTGACCGACAGCATGATGATGATGATGATGACACATATATAACACCTCCCTCCCCAAGGAGTACTCCCTACTCGACTGCCCACTACTCCTAGGAGCTTCGCACTCCAGTCATCAATCTGATCTATCTATAAATAGGTCGTACATCCCATAATAAGACGAAGCGTGGGAATGCGGGGCGGCCCCTCTCCAGTGTCTCCCCTGCACCCTCCTCCCCTTTTCTCTTCCTCACCCTCCACCTCCCTTCCTTCCCTTCCCTTCCCTCGTCCCCTCCCCTCGTCCCCTCCCCTTCCCTCCCTCTCAACCCCCATCCCTTGAGACCTGACCCTCTCATGCTCGCCCTCTCCATCTATTCCTCCCTCACCTGCCCTCCCGTCCTCTTCACTCCCCTCCCTACCCTCCCTTTCCTACTCTCCCTCCTTCCCTCCCCGCATGTCCCTCCCCTCGATCGTCCTATCCCTTCACCCTTTCCTTCGCTCTCCTCTTTCCCTCCTTCCCTACTCTCCCTCTCCCTCTCTCTCCCACCTCCCACTCCTTCCCATCTTTCGCTCCTCTCCCTCCCTTCCTCCCTTCCGCTCCCCCCGCTCCCTCCCTTTTATCCTTCCACATCCTCCGTCCCTGTCCCTTCCTTCCTCTTCCATCTCCTTCCTTCCCCTTCCATCTCATTCCTTCCCTTCCATCTCCTTTCTTCCCCTTCCTTCTCCTTCATTCCCTCTCTTTCCCTCCTTCTCTCCCTCCCTTCCCTTCCTCTCCCTTCCCCTTCCTTCCACTTCCTTCCACTCATTCCCCCTCCGCTCCTTCATTCTCCCCTCCCTTCCCCTTTCCTCTTGCCTCCCTTCTCCCTCTTGCCTCCCTTCTCCTCCCTCACCTCCCTTCCCCGTCCATCCCCTTCCTTCCCCTCCCCTCCCTTCTCCTACCTGCCCTCCATCCTTTCCACCTTCCACCTTCCACCTCACACCTCCCTTCCTTCACCTCCATCTTCTCCTCCCCCACCCACCCACCAAACCCCTCACCACCCACTCACACATCACCCTCCCTCCACTGAACCACCAGCCGTGGTGCATCAGTCAACACTGGAACAAAAACGGTGCAGCCCGATAACAAGCTGGTGGAAAATCGGACCGAAGAGCCGGCATGACCACGTGTGTACAGCTGGGTGGGTGAGGGGGGATGGAGGAGGGGAGGGAGGAAACAGGGGGAGGGGGAGAGGGAGGTGGGGGGAGGGGGAAACAGGGGGAGAGGGAGGGGGAGGGGAAGGGAGGATGGGGGAAATGGTGAAAAGGGGGAAGGAATGATCACGTGGGTACAAGTGGGTGGGTGAGGGGGGGGGAGGGGAGGAGGGGAGGAGGGGAGGGTGGAAACAGGGGGAGGGGGGAGGGAGGGGGAGGGGAGGGAGGGAGGAGGGAGGGGGGAGGAGGGGGGAAACGGTGAAAAGGGGAAAGGGATTGGTTGGTTGTTGGAGTTTGACGTCTAAGGTCATATCAGGATGGGTACCAACTTGTGACAGTGCACCCTCATTGTGAATTTATAGTGCTGCCCCACTGGGAAATCAGGCAGCCATCAACACGACCGGATATCACACTCTAAATCACATTATCCTGACACTGAGCAAACCAGCCTTGCCCTATCCTAATGATGGTGAGCGGCTGGCTAGGAAGCGACAAGTATACATTTTTAAGTCGTTGGTTTGACTCGACCAAGGTTCGAACCCATAAGTTCGAATCCCACGATCTACCAAAACGGGAAACGGACGCTCAAGTCATTCGGCCATCGCGTCTGGTCTAAGGGAGGAAGGAGATGGGGGGGGGGGGGGGGGGGGGGGGGGGGGGGGAGGATGGATGGTGGTGGGGGCAGGGGGCAGGGAGGGGTGCGGGGTGACTGTGTGGGAATAGTGACCGGACATATAGTCACGCGAAGCCACCTGGGAAGCCATGTGGTCTGATCTGGGCGCTGTTTTACTAACATTACACCACAACTCGGAGTCGGAACGAGGCAAACTCCAGCTGACAATTTGATAGGAAATACATCCTCTGGTTAACTCAAACTAGCATCGTCCAATATTTTGTCTTAATTTTTTAATTTTTAAAAAGCTTTTTCTCTTAGAGATACATTATTAGTTTAATCGCTATAATTTACATTACTTTAGTTTATAATAATAATCAAATATGTATTTCCACACGATCATTGTACATACAAGTTTATATTTATATCAGTAATGTTTTACATGAAGAAAGGTTAAAGCAGAAGTACAATAAGTCGCTTTCCCAAGTTAAAAATAACATATGTACATTACTAATACTATAAAAATAATAAATAATAACAAATATAACAGATAAAAGTAAAAAGTATATTAACATTACGTTCAATACTGTATAATGGCATCCCATTGTTTATGTACTAGTTGGAATTAACTATTATTATTAAATGAGAAATGTATTAGTTGGAATTAACTATTATTATTAAATGAGAAACTTTAGATATATTTGAAGTGAAAATATGCAGAATAACTTTAGGCATGCATCTAAAAATACTGCACGCCATAGGCTTCAGCAGTGATAACAGGTTCTATTAAATTGACTTAATATTGCCTCTGCAGGGATAACAATAGATGTTGAATAACTGCACCATTATCTAAAGGGGCTGTCACATTAGGGTTTTTTGCGGGAGTGTATGGCGGCGTAAGCGCGTTACGTCATATACGTCGGCATACGCCGTATACGCTACTCATACGCTACGCATACGCTACTCATGCGCTACTCATACGCCGCCAGATGCCACCAGATGCCGGCGTATGAGGCATACGCCGCCATACGCTTTCATAAATCCGTCCGTCCAAATTTGTTTGTGCATGCTCAGAAAAACTCGACCTATGAGGGCGTATGGCCCATACTGTCAAAAAATGTCACAGCACGCTCCCATACGCTCCTCGTACGCTCCTCGTAGGTTCCACATACGCTCAAAACCACCCGAAAGGTCACCAAATGTCATCATAGGCCGGCACGCGCAGGACCTACGTAGGTTTTCAATACGCTCCCGCCATACGCCATAATGTGACAGGGCCTTAAGTTAAATATTGTTTTGAATGGTTGATGTTCCGATCGTACTATGCTACTGCCAGACCAGTTTTAGGTCAGGGGATAGGAAGACCAGATTATTTGTTTAGCGTCAAGAAACTGATTTATGGGTATATACACAAACCTATTTTAATACCATTTTAGTATTGTCATGGGGTGATCAAAATGGGAAATATTGCGCCTAGAGCGGGAATCGAACCCACATCTTTTTGCATTCCGAGCCAGTGTGCTAACCATTACACCAGCTAGGCTCCCTGATATTAACACACTACCCATGCCTACCTGTCTATGTGGTTATTTGCCGGATAGGTCAGTGCAGCCTACTACACGCGTCCCCCTGGAATTGTAAGTCTTATAAATGGTCATTTAATGATTAAAATTACATACATACAGGCAATGCACTAACACATACATACACAGGGTAGGTTCAACAACCATAGAGCACATAGCTTGTACAGGTCAGGGTCACGGCAACCAGTGTCATGGGGGTGATGAAAATGGGAAATATTGCACCTGGAGCGGGACTCGAACCCACATCTCTTTGCATTTCGGGCCAGTGTGCTAACCATTACACCACCTAAGCTCCCTGATATCAACACACTAGCCATGCGTACCTGTCTATGTGGTTACTTGCCTGAGAGGTCAGTGCAGCCTACTACAGTATGATAGATCAACTAACAATGATTATTTATTCTAGTTTCGTGCAGCTATTATAGCAATAGAGCTATTCAAAGTTCAGCTGGTCCTTACGGTAGTACTGAAGGTGGGACCCAGCAAGCAGTAGGCAGATATCAGTGAGAGTATATCTACTGCTAGTCTTTCCGATAAGCAACAAGGGATCTTTTATATTCACTTTCCCACAGACATGACATCACATACCACAGCCTTTAATGAACCAGTTGTGGAACCCCGGTTGGGCATGAAAAATAGCCCAAACTACAAATGGGTGGACTGAGCAGGATTCGATCTGATGACCCTAACCTTAACCCTAATGTGACAGCCCCTTTAGATAATGGTGCAGTTATTCAACATCTATTGTTATCCCTGCAGAGGCAATAAAACCTCTAAATCGACCAACCTTGGGACCGACTTTAACTTTTAAGTGGCCCATTTACAGAAGTGATCGGTTTGGGGAGGTAGAATATGGTTATAATGGTATTGGGACCCACATGTAGCGATCGATACACGGGAGTGGTCGATCTGTGCAGGTGGTCGGTTAGAGAGGTTTTATTGTATACACGTACCGGGTGCGGTGGCCTAATCGGTAGAGCGCGGGCCTCGCGTACGGGAGATCATCACTATAAAAGTCGTCATGTGTGTGCACTGTCACAAGTCCGTACCCTTCCTGATAAACCTTAGATGTTGCTAGGACGTAAAAGAACAACAAACAAACAAAAACTGCATATATATTTATTTATTTATACCCACAAGCCCCCTCGTCGCAAACACTGCTATGCCACTGGTAGATGACTATAGATCCACCCCTGTGTGGACAGCGGTAGGCGTGTGATTCGGTGTGATTGAATGATACAGTGACGGCCGAGTGTCTGTCTGTGTGTCCTGTGTTTGTGGATTCGTGGGTGACACCGGGGCTCATCTATATAGTATGCGCCATTCTGGGGGTGCTGCCAACTTTCGTGCAGTGTGACACGGCTGAGCATATGAGAAGGGTCCACAGCGACAAAAGGATGAAAAACAGTTCCCACTGGGTAATATCAAGCATACCCTTGCAGGATGAGTTTCCCATTCATTAAGTAGTGATATTGTGTGATTTAAACAGAAATCAATGTAGATCAATTTCAAATATACTTCAAACAATTTAATCTGTGCAAAAGATACATAAATATGTAATAATATCTGAACAATAAACTAGTAAAATAATATTTTACTAGACGGCTAGCTCTGTGGAGGTCTACCCTGGTGCCCTGGCATTTATTTGCTCATGCAGAGGCATAGGAGTTTTCATCTATTATCGCTCAGTTTCCAACCTGGTCCCCTAGCCTTTGTACCGGAAACAAGTTTAAACGAGCTCAAACGAGTTCAAACGTGGCTGGTTGGGTCGCACCGTGGCTGGTTGGGTCGCTCCGTAAAGCGCTGAATATGCTTATGGAGCATATAGCTGCATAGAACAAGTGTGGCACTGGTCCTCGGCACCCGATGGGAAGTTAGTTCCAACTCGTGTCGCCAGGGGGCTCGCTCATCAAACTATGCATCTTTAATATCGGTGAGAGCCTACTGCTAGAATAATGCCAATGGCCCTCCCTTTCACAAAAATTATACAAGGTCCCTCCTAATATACCCTGTTATGATGGTAATAGATGACTATAGATCCACCCCTGTGTGGACAGCGGTAAGCGTGTGATGCGGTATGTTTGAATGATACAGTGGCGGCCGAGTGTCTGTCTGTGTGTCCCGTGTCTGTGGTTTTAGTGGGTGACACTGGGCCTCATCTATATAGTATGCACCATGGTGTTCGATGCTAGGGAATAATTTGTCATTGCTATGCAGTACATCGCCAGTGCCAGGTAGTACTTTATTGTTGCTAGCCAGAACACCGTTGATGCTAGGTAGGACGTCAATAACAAATAGGTCTTTGTTGCTACTACCGAGAATACATTGCCAGTGCTAGACAGTAATTTGTCATTGCTAGGCAGTAATGTGTCGTTGCTAGGCAGTGATTTGTTGTTGCTATGCAATATATTATTGTTGCTAGGCGATGCCTCAACGGTGCTAGGCGATCCTTCGTCGATCGATGTTAAGCCACTACAGGGCTGGTGCGAGGTTGTACATTGCTGTCATTACGATATAATGGCGTGCACAACGCAATCAGCAGGTGCCTAACCCATCTTGTCTGCAGTCACTGGAGGGGCGTCCTGACCCCGGGGTCGGCCGTGGGCAACCGGGGCAGCCGCCGGGGGGGCCGCGTAACTAGCCCCCGCCGCGGCCCGGATGTCAATCTGACTGCAGTGGTTGTGGGAGGTTAATACGTGGGTGCGGGGGGAAGGGGGAGGGTGGGTGGGTTGGGGAGGTGGTGGGTCGTCCAGGGGTCTGTGCGGGGAGGGCGAGAGGGGAGGAGGGAGTCCATGAGGGGTCGGAGAGAGAAGTGGGGGAGGAGGGGATAGTCCATCGGGGGAGGGGGGGAGGACTTGGAAGGGGTGGTCCATCAGGGGGCGAGGGACGAGGGGGAACGGCAAGGGGATAATCCATCGGGGGAGGGGGAGATGGGAGGGGTAGTCCATCGGGGGGGGAGGGGGAGTCCATCGGGGGGGGGGGGGGGGGCAGAGGGGGTAGTCCATCTGGGGGCATGGGTTGGGGAGGGTCGATGGGGGTGAAGTTCCGCCGAGGCCAGCTCGGCTTGTTTATCTACAATATAAATAGATCGGAAAGGACTTCTTGTGCATCGCAGAGTCAGGGAGAGAAACGGTTACACTGAAAACACAAGGACATTTGCTTAAAATCAATATGTATTCTATTGGGATTATGAAACACCATGTAAATAACAAATCAGTTTATCCTGAGCAAATGCATGAGTAGATAGTGTGTTGATCGTTACTATGGACAAAGTGTTGTCCCATATTGCTTAGCACCTTTTGAGACAGTCTCATATATATTTATATATTTATAGTGTGCATATACACATATATAGGCATATATATACATATATATATATTTTACCTCGGTAAACAGCCTCAGGCTAGCCTCAGGCTAGGGAGAGGTAAGCACGTCCGGTACCAGCAATTAGCATATACAACTCACGACTGGATAACGTGTCGTTGGGTTGCTCCGGCAAAATTAGTCTACATACAAGCAAATACGCAGTAAGTATAATAAAAACTGTGGTTAGCTTAATTATGATGCATTAGAGCATCAATATGGAAAGTTTAGACTTTCGTTGGTCCAATTTGGACGAGTTATTTGGTTATAAACAACCAAGGATAGAACACTCGAGTGGGGTTCTCGAAGGAACCAAACCGGTCATTAGCGGTTCTGTCAACACCCGGGTCACCGTGTGACTATGGGTAGAGATGTGGGTTTCGCCCTATCTCATGTGGAAATTCTCTCGTACTCTAATAGAGAGTAATGTTGGAGATGCTCCTGGGTTTCTTTTATAGACTCCCCTAGACAAAAATTTTTCAGGCGTTTCTCCGAGTTTCGTAGCATTTTCTCCAACTTGTTGACGTAGTAGTCACAGGTGGGAGAAGTGTGCGGAACAGAGGGATGGGCGGGCCGATACACTGGTCCCGACCCCGCGTAAAGATTTGGGCTTGACCCACAATCCACGCACAAATTTAGCTTATTACGCCTGTGTTATAACGGTATAAACACGTTCTCTAACACCACCAGATGTCCAATTGAGTTTGAAACAACCAAATTGTGACAAATATATATACCAGGACTGACCAAAAATCTTTGTTTACAGTTCCTGATGGCCACGAAGCGGAGTAAGCGCGGTGCAGCAGCAGCCGAGGGGCGTGTTCCGAGTGGAGTGGACGAGGAGTACGACTCCTCACCTGTGTTGTCGGCAGGGCCGTCGACACAGCCCCGGGCGCATATCCTCTCCGACCCGGACGAGGACGCAGTGCCTGATGTGCCTGCGCCTCCAGATTGGGAGGCTCGCTTTGCACTGTTGGAAAGCCACATCTTGACTTCCAAATCGCCCGTGTCTCGGAAGCGGCGTAGGCCGAGTGTCCAAGAGGATTCGTATGAGGATTTCTTGGACACAGACTCAGCGGTGGAGCTTAAGGCTCCTCCTCCTCCTTCTCCTAAACGGAGGAAGAAGAAGAAACAGGTGATTTCTTCGGGTGATGAATTCACCAAGGAGCGGGCAGAGACTGGTTTTCGCAAAAAGCGGAAGACTAAGTCCAAAAAGAAGAAGAGGAAGAGGAAATATTCTTCTTCTGATTCGTCCACTGAGTCTACTTCTACGGAATCAGACTCAGACACCATATATGAAGGTGTCTATGCGGACATTGGCACTAAAGTGGCTAAGAAGGTGGAGAAGCCAAAGGCTAAGCGAGTTAAAACCACTACGCTTATGCGCGAGACCGTGAATGGTCATTTTCGCACGTTCAAACCGGCGGAGGTTATCTCCAAGTTAGGAGATGAGTTAACAGGCATAAAGGGTGTTCCCAACTCCATCATTAAAGAAATGGATCGGGATGTCAATATGACGGATGACCGTAAGAAGTTTGAGGATGTGTTGCACACAGTGCATAAGGCAGTGTTGGGTAACCTAACAGCTATTGTTCCTGTGGCTAATAGGATGCAGAGTGAAAATAAGTTCTCGTCTTTGGCTAAGACAATGGACAAAGGCATTGCAGTGTTAGCGGCGGGGCAGGTAAATTACCTGTCGTTTCGAAGATATGAAAATGTCTTCAAGTCAGTTTGCACAGATGCTGGCAAGGAAGTGGCTCGCTCTAAGAAGGTTACGATAATGAGGGGAAGGAGTTTACGCTTTATCTTGCTCCAGAGCCGATTAAAGGGAAACCTTTAGATAACACCAAGATGTTTGGCGGTCAACTACAATACCTCTATAAAGAGGTAGAGACTGCAGCCAAGAGTGGCAAAAACATGGATGGCAAGAAGAAACAGGAAGTTCCTCGTTTCAAAAAGTCACGAGGGGATTTTCGAATGGCTTAGCTTGTGCGCCTCGTTTATTTACTAAATTGCTTAAACCTGTTTTCTCGGTAATGGCGAGGAAGGGTCACATAATGTTTCCATACATAGATGATTCTTTTATTATAGCATCAACACAAATTGGTTGTGTGAATGCAGTTTTGGATTTATGTGCATTACTCACTAAATTGGGGTTTTATGTACATCGACAAAAGTCAGTGTTTAAACCAACAAAACAACTCAAATGTTTAGGGTTTATTCTGGATACACAGTCCCTTACAGTGTCGATAACAGAACAAAAACTAATTAAGTTTATGACTACAGCGACTCAGCTTATTAAGTTATCAAAGCCTAAAATTAGACAGGTTGCTGTTCTTATTGGCATAATGACATCATATGCACCTGCTGTGTTATATGGGAAGGCCCATATTAAGTCGCTAGAAATAGATAAAAATTTAGCGTTAGCACGAACTAAAGGCAATTTTGAGCGAAAGATGTTTATTTCGCAAGAAGGGTTACAGGATATTGGATGGTGGATGCAACATATAGCAAGTTCACCAAATCCAATCCGCATGGCGGAACCTAATACAGTAATTACTACTGATGCTTCGTTAGAAGGTTGGGGAGCTCATCGAGATGGGGTCACAACAGGAGGTAGATGGCTTGATGATGAAAAATCAGACTATATTAATGCACTAGAATTGCGTGCTATTTATCTGGGCTTACGTAGTTTAGTAAAGATAAATAAATCACAGGTTAGAATACTAACTGATAATACTACTGCCATGGCATATATTCGTAACATGGGTGGAACCAAATCAAAGTCTTGCAATCAGTTATCTAAACTGATTTGGAACTGGGCACAGGCTCAACAAGTCTGGCTGACTGTAGCGCATATTCCAGGGTCACAAAATACACTTGCAGATTATAAAAGTAGAAATTTCCATGACCATTTAGAGTGGTCTCTCTCTACACATTTGTTTACTTCGTTTGTGAAAAATGGGGTACACCTGAAGTTGACTTATTTGCATCACGAAATAATAACAAGTTACCCTGTTATGTTTCTTGGCATCCTGAACCGGATGCTTGGAAAGTAGATGCGTTTGCTATTACCTGGGAAAATAATTATTTTTATATTTTCCCACCATTTAGCATTATCAGCCGAGTAGTGAGAAAAATCGGCTTGGAAGGGACACATGCGATACTGGTGGTGCCCGATTGGGACACGCAACCTTGGCTGCCAGCAGTTTCACAACTGGCAAAAGATCATATACGATTCCCAAGAAAACTCGGGAATCTGACGCACCACGGACCGCTAGTGGTTCACGGCGACGTGTCAACGACGCCCCTATTGGCATTCCTTTTCTAAGGAAGCAGCTACAGCAATTTGGATTGGACAGAATTACTGAGGATAGGATAGTATCGGATGCCTGGAGGCCAGGAACTGTCAAAATGTATACAACCTATTTAAAGAAATGGGGTGTACATTGTTTGTTAATGAAAGTTAAGCCAACAAATCCAAAGATTTCACAAGTAGCTCGGTTTCTTCGTTCTCTAGAGGATGAAGGACTTTCCTTTGGATCGATTAATGCGGCGAGGTGTGCGTTATCAATTATATTACCTAGAATTGATGGCGAAACAGTTGGAAAACATTATGTTATTTGTTATTTACTTCGTTCAATTTATCAAAGGAATCCTCCAAAACCAAAGTATAGTCGGTTTTGGGATGTTTCTATAGTATTTAAGTTGTTTCAGGCTTGGCCTCACAACTCGTGGTTAGATATAAAACAGTTAGGTTTTAAGGTCGCGGTCCTGTTATTGTTAG
The DNA here is from genome assembly GCA_030323885.1 of Branchipolynoe longqiensis. Taxonomy (NCBI): domain Eukaryota; kingdom Metazoa; phylum Annelida; class Polychaeta; order Phyllodocida; family Polynoidae; genus Branchipolynoe; species Branchipolynoe longqiensis. The sequence goes on along the minus strand of JASIRB010001250.1, from coordinate 17,514 downwards.
TAACCGGACACAGAGGACAGACGATTGTTGCTTTATCCTTAACTGGATTAGAAATAGACAAGCAACAAGCTACGTTTGATTTAGAAAAATTGCTCAAATCGAACACGTTAGGTGACCCTTTATCAACGGTTCACTTAGACTGTTTTCCGAATGATCGGAAATTATGTGTTGTGTCGGCCATACGGGCTTATATATACAAGACAAAGGATTTACGTGCATCACAACAACTATTAGTGAGCTTTATAAAGCCACATAAGGCGATTTCACGAGACACACTTGCCAGATGGACAATTACGGTGTTGAAATTGGCTGGAGTGGATACGAGTAAATACTCTTCCCACTCAACTAGAGGAGCCATGGTCTCCAAGGCACGGGTGCTTGGTATTTCTGTGAAAAGAATACTAGCGCATGCAGGCTGGAAGACGGCTAAGTCGTTTGCAAAACATTATAATAAACGACTAGAAAAGCCTACCGGCGTTGCAAAGCGTCTTCTCGCCAACTAACAAGAATAGGTGAGAACAAAAATTTAGAATGTTATAATAATAAGAAAGAATGATATTAAGGATAAAAATGAATTATGTAAAGGTCTCCCTAGCCTGAGGCTAGCCTGAGGCTGTTTACCGAGGTAAAATAGTATAGTTATACGAGTCTTACCTTGGTACAGATGATGGATAACTGTTGTTTTACCGAGGTATAAGCCTCGGATAGATGTGGGCTAGGGCCCTCCCGCCACACCCTGCCACATCTATTCCGTTGGTGTACCTTTTCGGTAAAGTAATAGTATCCATTGTTTGAAAGTCATTTTTATCCTCAATAAGTAGGTTAAGATTGCTGGTACCGGACGTGCTTACCTCTCCCTAGCCCACATCTATCCGAGGCTTATACCTCGGTAAAACAACAGTTATCCATCATCTGTACCAAGGTAAGACTCGTATAACTATACTATATATATATATATATAGATGTATATACAAATACAGGTACAGAGGTATATATATATACATATAAAGGTGTGGAAGATAATTCTATTATTATTTTCATAATATATACTTATTTCTACTCCGTGCATCCTGACAACCGCAACCGGCCTTCCTACGTTCATTCACACTGAGGACTTGTCTATGCACGTGTATGCATATATATATCCCACCTAGGTTATGGATACTATTCTTAGGTTATCGATGGATATATATCCTATTCTTATGTTCCCTACATATATAATACATATATAATACATATGTAATAGATATACTATGCATATATACACATATATACATATACATACATCTATAGACCAGACGAGATGGCCGAATGAGTTGAGCGTCCATCACCCGTGTTGGTAGATCGTGGGATTCGAACCCGCCATCACTTATCACCAATGACTTAAAAGTTTATACTTGTCGCTTCCTAGCCAGGCACTCGGCATTATTAGGGGAGGGCAAGGATTGGGTGGCTCAGTGTCAGGATAATGTGACTCAGTGATATATCAGGTCATGGTGCTGGTGGCCTGGTCTCCCAGTGGGGCAGCATTATAAAGTTGTCATGAGTGCACACTGTCACAAGTCAGTGCCTCGTCCTGATATGACCATAGATGTTGCTAGGACGTAAAACAACAAACTGACCTATATATGTATGCTTTTTGTTGTCTTTCTCTAAAACTGGGCACAAAAGTGTGACATGGAAACCAAACGTGAAAACCTTCCGAATAATAGCAAAACATCTTCCAAATAATAGCCTAATCCAATGTCCTATGAAGGTTTGCATGTTGTGCACATGTCCGAGTTGAAAAAAACTGAATTTCACTTTTTGAATTAGGTCTTATACAAATTGAGCAATACATTAATGGGGGGCATTCGACTGGGCCTCTCTATGCGAATATCAAAATATTTCCTTACAAATTCCTATTCGACTGGGACCGGAAGTGGGTTTCTATATGTATGATTCAGATGTGTGTTGTGGCTCCATCCGATCCATCCGTAAATCTTGCGGATAGAAAGGTCCCAGTCGAATGCCTCCAAAATCACTAGTGCAGCATGAAAATTAAAGACACATCCAGAACCACATTTTAGCATACACAACATAGTCAAATAAGATTTGATTGATTACTGTTAAGCAGACATACAAGGTTATGACATGCATTGACAAATAAGTTGAAAAAAAGTTTAGCTACATGCTTGGGGAGAGAGGATAGGTCGTACATAAGGTACGGCTTAATCACAGGAGCATGTGATTATATGTGGGCCTGATTGAGGGACGAATCCAGGTCACAGTAAACAATGCACTACCCGTGTCTACATGGAAGTATATATTAAGTCCTTATGTATGTTAAAAATTATCTTCCATACCTTTATATGTATTCATATACATATGTACCTGTATGTGTAAATATAGATAGTATATACGCCTATATATGTGTACATTTTCACCTTTTCACATTAGCACAAAATCATATATGTACACTTTTAATTTCTTTCTTGGGATAGTTTCAATGAATTTAATATTGCTAACATTCTTAATACACAGAGGATATAATACTTATTTGACTTGCAATCAATAAAAAAAAAAAGAACAAATTATCAGCATCGTAATGTGGAAACCAAATATTTGGTGGCCAGTTTGATAGATTAACCCATATATGCATGCATATTCATACATACATACAGACTTAATATATACTTCCATGTAGACCCGGGTAGTGCGTTGTTTACTGTGACCTGGATTCATCCCTCAATCAGGCCCACGTATAATCACGTGCTTCTGTGATTAAGCCGAGGCAGTTACCGTAGACACGACCTATCCTCTTTCCCCGAGCAGCTCGCCCTGAATGCGCCTTAGCTGTTGTTTCCCCGCTCACTCATCTGCATTTCGCTAACACATCACCGTCAAATCACACCAAGTCTTATCTCAACCCGGTCACATTATATCCCAGTCACACTACTGCTTGCGACTGCTTATAACTAGTTTGCGACCACAAAAAGGTTTGTCGCAATCAGGTCGCAAGTAATCACAATATGGGCGCAAAGTGGAATCGCAAGTGTTTGTAAAATGGCTGCAAGCTGGTCCTCAGTGGTCGCTCATGTCCTTGCGACTATCTTGGTCACAAGGAGGTTGCAGCAACTGCACTAAAAAACCTCCTTGCAAACACAATGGTCGCCCAGAGGTCAGCGCTCATTGCTAGTTGGTTGGTTGTTGGGAGTTTTACGCCCTGGCAACATCTAAGTTCATATCAGGATGGGTACTGACTTGTGACAGTGCACTCATGGTGGCTTTATAGTTCTGCTCCACTGGGAGATCAGGCCACCAGCACCATGACCCGATATCCCACTCAGTCACATTATCCTGACACCGAGCTAACCGGTCCTGGCCCTATCCTATTAATGCTGAGCGCCAAGCTAGGAAGCAACAAGTATCAATTTTATAAGTCATTGGTTTGACTCAACAGAGAGCCGAACTCCCGAGTTCCCGCATGCGAGGTCCGCGCTCTACCGATTCGGCCACTGCGCCCGGTTGGCGTCCATTGCTTTGGCTGCAATGAGGTCGCCGGTGATTATGGGTTGTTTGGTTCAAAGTGCTCGGAAAGTGGTCGCAGGCAGTTGCAAGCCATAGTGTGACTGGAGCTTAACAGATCATTTCACATGCCCACATTGTAGGGACAATTATCTTACTAAGCCAAACATGTTAATAAAGCAGTTGCTTTATATATTTGATACGGATCCTGTGGTTCTATTAAAGTTGCATAGTCCGATGAAAGCATCAAATTTTCAAAACCAAAGCTCTGACCTAGATTTGATTTTATATATCTAACTAAAGGCCCTGTCACACTACGATGTAACAACATCAGCGTAGGGAGAACGTGAAGAATGTTGAACTTCTCAGCATAGTATGCAAATTTGGGCACAAGTTGAACGTGGATGCAGAGTAGTTGACGAGAGCGTAACGTTGGTAAAGCATAGTGATACCGTCATTCAACGAGAGAGGACAATGTCATTACGCTCACGGAACGTTATGAATGTTATTCCATCGCCAGAACTACGTTACATGACGTTACATACGTCATGACATGGTGGTGAAATGTTGAACGTACATTGAATGTACGTTCTCCTGACATTCTCCTGACGTTCTCCTGACATTCCCATTACACTGCGTGGACGTTTCCACCGGGTTTAATGTGGGTCAATGTAGTGGAACGTAGTTGAATGTAGTGAGCAGCATTTGACTAACGTCCGTTTAACGTCATTGATGTTCGCCGAACGTGTACAGAACATACGGTGAATGTAAACCCTTATGTTCGATTTACGTCGAAAGTTTTGAACAGGTTCAAAACTTTGACGCGTGCCGACGTAATGTGACGTAGCTCGACGTCAGTCTAACATCATTCTGACGTCATCATAACATAACCCAATGTAAGTCAACGTAATGACAAAACATGATCACGTCAGGCTTACGTTTGCTTGTTACGTCGTAGTGTGACAGGGGTATTAGATAGTAATCGACTTATTAAGCATTTGTTGCCACATAGAAGGGAATATCACATCTATTTCATTGAACATGTTACTGCAGAATCCTATGGTGTCAAGAGCTTTGACGTGCTTGCCAACATTAATTTGGCATATTTGCACTTCAAGAATTTAAACAGTTAGCCATTTAAAATAAGAAGTACTTCAAACTGAAGCAGGACAGCTTATACTATATGAATGAACTTAATATATTTATTCTAAAACCATAGGACTATTCAACTTGAAACATTCGCGAGCCATAATTAATAGACGATTCATATTATTAACCCACCCTCTCACAGAAGTTACAGAACAAATGGGTAACAGTGCATTGGGCAGCATGGTCTGTGGACAATGTTATATAGGAGGATTTCAACCAGCAACCCGCTGCCCTCTCGTGGTAGAGGCAAGAACTAAACCTTGTGGGTAGCAACTCATTGCGCCTGCTCCGCGGTATAGATCTATTAGGCAGGAAAGAATTGTTTGGTGGCAAGTTGATGTGATGAGCGTTGGTGTACCTCCATCCCCACACCCACCTCCACCCCCACATTGACCTCCACACGCACACCCACACTTACACTCACACCCACACTCACACTCACACCCACACTCACACTCACACCAACACTCACACCCACACCCATACTCACACCCACACTCACTCCCACACTCACACTCACACCCACACGCACACTTACACTCACACCCACACTCACACTCACACCGACACTCACACCGACACTCACACCCGTACTCACACCCACACCCACACCCACACCCATACTCACACCCACACCCACATCTGCACTCACACCTGCACTCGTATCCTCAATCACATCCAAACTCATACCCACACTCAGACACACTCACACTCGCACCCACACCCACACTCACACCCACACAGCCCCACATGCACTCACATTCAGACCCAGATTCACATTCACGTCCACACCCACATCCACACTGACACCCACATTCACACTCACACCCACACCTACACCACACCATACCATACTCACACTCACACTCACACCCACACTCACATTCATACCCACACCCACACTCATACTCATACTCACACGCACACGCACACTCACATTATGACCCAGACTCATGTCCACACTCACATCCACACTCACATCCACACTCACATCCACACTCACACCCAGACTCATACCTGCATACGCACGCATACCTGCATACATGTATACATGCACACTCACACCCACATACATACACTCACATTCACACTCACACCCACAATCACACCCACACTCACACCCACACTCACACCCACAGCACACTCACACTCACACCCACACTCACATCCACACTCACCCCACACTCACTCATACCCTCACTCACACCCACATGCACATAGTCACATTCACACTCACAACCACGCTCACATCCACACTCACACCCACACTCACACCCACACTCACACCCACACTAATACCCACACTGACACCCACATACACACACTCACATTCACACTCACACCCACACTCACACCCACATTCACACCCACACTGACCCCCATACTCACACCCACACCACACTCACACCCACACTCACACTCACACCCACACTCACACTAATACCCACACTCACACCCACACTAATACCCACACTCACACCCACATACACACACTCACATTCACACTCACACCCACACTCACACCCACATTCACACCCACACTCACACTCACACCCACACTCACATCCACACTCACCCCCACACTCACACTCATACCCTCACTCACACCCACATACACATACTCACATTCACTCTCACAACCATGCTCACATCCACACCCACACTCACACTCAAACCCACACTTATACCCACACTCACACCCACACCACACTCGCACCCACACTCACACCCACATACACACACTTACACCCATGCTCAATTCCACACTCACATCCACACCCACACTACACTCACACCCACACTCACACTCACATCCACACTTACATCCACACCCACACCCACACTCACATCCACACTCACCCATACCCACACCCACACCTACCCACACCTACACCCCCCTCCCCCCCGTGGGGAATGCTGAACTGCCTACTATCTTGACATGCCACGATCCGCTTATTAGTCTCCGACGCGATCTAAATGCGTCAAGTCACTCTTAAGATAAAAAATAAATAAATATGTGACATGTGACTGCAGCACACCGATCTATGCGCCACCCCGCAGGGACCGGAGGAACTACGAAACACGCTAGGGGCTGAATCGACAGTGTTGCCCTGTGCTACTCCTTTGCAGTTCGCTACCGTTAAAAGAAAATTGGTTGGTTGTTGGAGTTTTACATCCTGGCAACCTCTTAGGTCATATCAGGATGGCTACCAACTTGTGACAGTGTGCACTCATGATGAGTTTATAATGCTGCCCAATTGTGAAATCCGGCCCCCAGCACCATGACCTGATATCCCACTCAGTCAGATTATTCTGACACTAAGCTAACCAGTCCTTGCCCTATCCTATTAATGCCGAGCGCCAGGCTAGGTAGCGACAAGTATACATTTTCTAAGTCAGTGGTTTGACTCGACCGGGAATTGAACTCCCGATGTCCTGCACGTGAGGCCTAAGCACTACTGATTGAAAGAAAGCGAAATATATCATGTGGTTCGTTACAAGTCTAAATGTAAGTTATTTTAATGTTGAAACTAGATGGGTCTCGATGATATATCAACACTCTGAGTGTATCTAAATAATTTTAAGTCGATAAATTATACAATTACTATTCATTAGCAATCAACTTGAATGTTTCCCATGTAAAACTTGTTTGTTTTGTTTTAGAAACCAACAAAAAAACATTGAGACTGACAAACAGAGGGAGGAGATGCGTAGTTGGCAAATATACCGCTAGGTGACGCTTATGGTTGCACCGGGCGATTAGATAGTAGAAATGACCAAAACGATAAATTATTTGGAAAGGACCAATTAATTATACACTCGTAACGGTTTGTAAGACACATGTATAGTTAATATAGATTGTATGCTCTATTATGAGAATGTAGTATACCACACACCTATATATATGTATATCTATATAATACTGCTGGTCCAGATGTATCCATCAGGCATTGCGCATGACACCGAGGTCAATGGACATCTCAGCTGCCTATCAGCTGTCAGTGAGATAAAAACTAATTGTCTACTTTGTTCGCCATGTATCGTAGCTTACATTGCATACATATATATATATAATGCATTATATATGCGTATATATATATACTGTGCGATCTATAACCAAATGCACAATTGTACACATGTGGTGTGTTGCTAGTAAGACGGCCCCCCAACATACACAGTGCGAAGTGTAAGACGCAGTGAATGTGATGGAATCTAACCTTACACAGTTTTAGTTTATTGCGGTGTGTTGCTAGTAAGATGGCCCCCGACAGGCAGAGTGTGGGGAGTAAAATGCGCTGTGTTGCTAGTAAGACGGCCCCCAAAAGGCAAAGTCAGGGGAGTAAGATGCGCTGTGTTGCTAGTAAGACGGTCTCCAACATGCACAGTATGGGGAGTAAAACGCGGTGTGTTGCTCGTAAGACGGTCCCCAACAGGCACAGTGTGGGGAGTAAAGCGCTATGTGTTGCTAGTAAGACAGCCCCCAACATGCACAGTGTGGGGAGTAAAACGTGGTGTGTTGCCAGTAAGATGCTCCCCAACAGGCACAGTGTGGGGAGTAAAATGCGGTGTGTTGCTTGTAAGATGGCTACCAACAGGCACAGTGTGGCGAGTAAAACGCGGTGTGTTGCTAGTAAGACCTCCCCCCAACAGGCACAGTGTGGGGAGTAAAACGTGGTGTGTTGCTAGTAAGATGGCCCCCAGCAGGCACATTGTGGGGAGTAAAACGCAGTGTGTTGCTAATAAGATGGCTCTCAGCAGGCACAGTGTGGGGAGTAAAAGGTGGTGTGTTGCTAGTAAGACGGTTGCCAGCAGGCACAGTGCATGGAGTAAAACACAGTGTGTTGCTAGTAAGACGGCCCCCAGCAGGCACAGTGTGGTGAGTAAAACGCAGTGTGTTGCTAATAAGACGCCCCCCATCAGGCACAGTGTGGGGAGTAAAACGTGGTGTGTTGCTAGTAAGATGGCCCCCAGCAGGCACATTGTGGGGAGTAAAATGCAGTGTGTTGCTAATAAGATGGCTGCCAGCAGGCACAGTGTGGGGAGTAAAAGGTGGTGTGTTGCTAGTAAGACGGCTGCCAGCAGGCACAGTGCATGGAGTAAAACACAGTGTGTTGCTAGTAAGACGGCCCCCAGCAGGCACAGTGTGGTGAGTAAAACCCAGTGTCTTGCTAGTAAGATGGCTCCCAACAGGCACAGTGTGGGGAGTAAAAGGTGCTGTGTTGCTAGTAAGACGGCCCCCGACAGGCACAGTGTGGCAAGTAAAAGGTGCTGTGTTGCTAGTAAAATGGCCCCCATCATGCACAGTGTGGGGAGTAAAACGCGGTGTGTTGCTAGTAAGACGGCCCCCAACAGGCACAGTGTGGGGAGTAAAATGCAGTGTGTTGCTAGTAAGACGGCCCCCAGCAGGCACAGTGTGGGGAGTAAAACGTGGTGTGTTGCTAGTAAGACGGCCCCCAGCAGGCACAGTGTGGGGAGTAAAACGTGGTGTGTTGCTAGTAAGACGGCCCCCAACAGGCACAGTGTGGTGAGTAAAACGTGGTGTGTTGCTAGTAAGACGGCCCCCCAACAGGCACAGTGTGGTGAGTAAAACGTGGTGTGTTGCTAGTAAGACGGCCCCCCAACAGGCACAGTGTGGGGAGTAAAACGCGCATCCCGTTTGTTTTACAGCTTATTACGGGAAATCACGGCCGTCTCCGCTCGCCTGCAGCCCACCGGGGGGTGGCGGGCGGAAATGAAGAGCGGCGCGAGTAGTCTTAGCGGCCCGGCTCGTCGGGCCGCGTCTCCCGGGAGGAACTCGGCCTGATAAACAAGGCACCGCGCACCGCGCGGGTGGGTGGGGGTGGTGGCGGGAGGGGGGGGAGGGAGCTGTGAACCTTGTTGGTGTTGACGAGGTAAACATTGTGCGGGTAAATTGGGGGCTTTTTAATGGTCACACCTAATAGATAGCTTCAGTACAGTAAAGCCTCTCTAAATCGACCGACCATTGGATCGACTTTAAGTGGTCCATTTAAGGAGGTGGTCAGTTTAGAGAGTTAGAATATCCTTACAATGGTATTATTGGGACCCAAAGAAAGCGATTGATATAGGGGAGTGGTCGATCTGTGGAGGGGTCGGTATAGAGAGGTTTTACTGTAAATATATAATCCATTATTTACCTGCAGTATATAGTGCATTTAGATAATGGACCCTACATTTATCCTACAAGTAGATATTGGATTATATATATATACTGCATGTAGATAATGGGTGATATATATAATCCATTATATTTACCTGCAGTGTATATACCACAGGTAGATAATACATTATATGTATATAGAGTCCATTATTTGCCTGCAGTATATATTGGTAGATTGTGGGATTCGAACACGTGGGTTCGAACCCTTGTCGAGTCAAACCAATATACCTGTTGCTTCCTAGCCTGGTTTTCTCTGTGGCAGAGTGGTTCGAGTGTCTGACTTTTTTCTAGGTCAGACTCCTAATCTGAAGGTTGGTGGTTCGATTCCCTGTGCCCACACCTGCCAATTTGGATTTCCACTGCTGTGTATAACTTACAGCATCATCAAAGGCCAGTTGCTCTCATACCATGTCTATGTGGTGTGGGAGGTTCAAAATCCCTTGGGTCGGTAAAAGTGTAGGCTCGGGCTTTCTATCGACAAACTGTCAAATGGTGAAAGCAAGTCTATTCAGACTTATCCATGAGAGGCAGTATAAATCTTCAAGAAAAATGTTAAAAAGGCGCTCGGCATTATTAGCATGGGGCTCGCATAATACTTACATTACCCAGCCCATGTTATGTTTTCAACAAGTTCTGGTCTTCTCACAAAGGATCTACTGCAGCTTGCATAGCAAATGTTATCTGAAAGTGAAAGCAGGTTCCATTGAAATGGCTGTATAAATAACATTGCTATTACAATATATAGTTTAACTAAACCGATGGTGTGGTACATGTTTAAATATGGAAAAAAAAACCCACATTAATCTCCCTTGCAAACTATCTGAAAGTTGCATGGTCCGAAAAAAAGCATAACATTTTCAAAAACAAAACAATTATATAGATTTGATTCTACATATCCAATTTAATCCTGGCACACTTATTATACATTTGTTGTCACACATAAGGGAATACTGAGACAATTTAATAGAAGCTGTCCCTGCAGAAACCTTTGGTGTCGGAGTTTTGGAATGCTTGCAAAATTAATTTACTAAATGTGCACTTCAAATATCTCAAAAGTTAGCCATTTAAAATAAAAGTTACTTCAAAACGTAAGGTCGATTATTACAATCAACCGAATATCTCAGAAAATGACAACTAAAAACCATCGGGCTCTGCAACTTTAAATAAATCTTATGCCCGGCACACACCTCCCGTATACGATTCACGCGCTAAAACTGACTGCGTTTCACAACCCGACCGGTCCCGTTTCACGACGTAAAACTGGCCGATTCATTTTTCAAATGTCTTGCGATTCGCTTTTTAAGCACTAAAACTGAGTTTTAAGTCGCGATTCGCAATGCTCTGGTGTGCTAGGGGGGCACACACCTAACGACTAAAACTAAAACTTAAATTGCGAAACGGGCAGTTTTAGGTCATATACGGGAGGTGTGTGCCGGGCATTAATCTGAGTGCGATAGAACTAGTTTGATTCGTGGCATTGGTGCAATGTACTTCTTCCATGGTTTATTCAATAAACTCGAATTCGCCGTGTGAAACGAGGCACCGACTTCGCCTATCTATAATTAAGCATCTATTCAGGCCTGGCTTGGCTATGAGCCTGGAGGTTGTGTTTACTCGTACCAAAGGCAAGGGGTCAATGGGGAACTCGAATTCAACTGTCCCTGACCAGCCAACAAGGCATGTGCACTGGCGTAATGCAGTTTATTATTAAAGGAGATTTAATACTGCTACTTACCAGTTGTATGCATTAAACATACATATGGGTCATTCTCTGAAACTGAGCACTAAAATGTGAGATGGAAACTAGAAATGAAAACCTTCTAAATAATAGCAGAATCCATGTTCATAATGAAGATTTCAGGCGCGGTGGCCGAATCGGTAGAGCGCGGGCCTCGCGTGTGGGAGATCGGGAGTTTGCTTCCCGGTCGAGTCAAATCAATAACTTATAAAATCGATACTTGGCACTTCCTAGCCTGGCATTATTAGGATAGGGTGAGGACTGGTTAGCTCACTGTCAGGATAATATGGTCATGGTGGTGGTGCCCTGATTACCCAGTGGGGCAGGACTATAAAGTCGCCTTGAGTGTGCACTGTCACAAGTCGATACCCATTCTGATATGACCTTAGATGTTGCCAGGACATAAAACTCCAACAACCAACCAACCATCATTGACGCTGTCTCTATTCTGCGGAGGGAAAGACCGGAAGTGGTTGAGGGCGTTCCATGTCTCTAATCAACGCTCAGGCTTCACCAGTTGTGTAAAAGCCGGAACTTGACATCGTTAGCCCCTACCGGAAGCCACTACCAGGTCACTCCTAGGTCCACTTCACAACCCCATCACCACACCATCCCACCTGCCCATCATCCCATCACGCCACTACCCTGTCACTCCTTCCTGACCAGACGGGATGGACGAATGAGTTGAGCATCCATGTCCCATTTTGGTAGATTGTCGGATTTGAAACCCTGGTCGAGTCAAAGCAATGACTTACAAATTGATATTTTCCCCTTCCTAGCCAGGCGCTTGGCATTATTAGGATAAACAGTGAAAAACGGAGTAAACTGGTTGCAACGTCATATGTGGTGCCCCAATAACCATCGTGGTTAAGGTATTGATGATGATGACAACTTATGCTCAAACTTAATCCACAACTTATCGTCACAAGATTTTGTTGTGTGGAGGGTGCATTCCTTTTTTGCCGACGGAGGTGAGGGGGACAAGAAGAGATAATAAAATATGTCCTTGTTCCCATGAAGAGATAGATTCCGTCATATGGTGCGTGATGATGTCATAAAAAATGTACTCAATCTGCAGATCATTGTCATGACATTTCTTTAACAAGTTTAGTCTTAATCATCGCTCATCCCAGAAGCCATCAGATCTCAACCCCAATATCGAGCAATAACTGAATAATGGGAGATTAAATCAAAAGGAACAGCTCGCCCTTTAATAGTTTGACCTTACCTTGGTCTCAATTGATTAAATTGTGTTTGATTTGGCGCAGAACTACAAGGGAGACCACCTTCCATCTCCGACCCGACTCATCTAGCCTGCTGCCTCCTGATTGGCCACTGCATTTCCCACCATTCCTCCCATCAGAGCGCCCCTGGGGGTCACAGCCTCACTTCCTGGCGAGCTGGCGACCCGAGTGAACTTACAGCCCACCCACCTGTCTTCGAATTAACTACTTTTTTTAATTTCTGTTTACATTTGAGCTTGTCTCCAGTTTATGCCGTATGGTTAGAACTTAAACTATGTTTACCTTCCCCGGGAGAGCATGGGCCTCGTGTGCGGAAGGTCGGGAGTTCGGTTCCCAGTCGAGTCAAACTAATGATTTATAAAATTGATACTTTTTGCTTTCTAGTCTGGCACTCATCATTAATAGGATAGGGCAAGGACTGGTAAGCTTTGTGTCAGGATAATGTGACTGAGTGGAATATCAGGTCATGGTACTGGCGGCCTGATTTCCCGGTGGGTCAGTAGTATACAGTTGCCATGAGTGCGCACTGTCACAAGCCAGTACCTGTCCTGATATGACCTTAGATGTTACCAGGCCGTAAAACTCCAACCTGTTGCACCTTCTTGAATTTACAACCCCCCCCCCCCCTCCCTCTTCCCTTCATCTACACAATTCGCAGTCGATACTTTGTCGCTTCCTAGCCAGGCGTTTGACATTATTACAATAGGGCAAGGACTGGTTGGCTCGGTGTCAGGATAATGTGACTGAGTGGGATATCAGGTCCTGATGCTGGTGGCCTGCTCTCCCAGTGGGGCAGCACTATAAAATTGCCATAAGTGCGCACAGTCACAAGTCGATACCTGTCCTGATATGACCTTAGATGTTGCCAGGACGTAAAATTCGAGCAACCAACCAACCAATCACCATGACATTGCATGAGACTACCATCAACTTGATTGATTGATGCATCAATTTGGACCGGTTTGAATCATATTGCTAGAGATTGTGATCACATTTGTCAAGTTATCATGAAGAAGACACAACATGTTCTCCTCCATTATCGAAGAGTTCTGCATCTGAATTGTGAAGGTTCTGTGTGTGAACGGTCTTACAGCGTGTAAAAAGGCTCGAATCTGTGGATGTGTAGGCAGGCTATGGTGAACTCAATAGAGACAAAGAGAAAGGAAGAGTATAAAGTGTAAAGAAGAAGAGAGAGTCAAGCCCTCTGGTTTATTATTTATATGGTTACATGGGTTCATTGTAGAGTATCACCCCACCCCTTTCCCCCAATGGAAAACAAGCATTCTTGGCCCTACCAATAGGGATCCAGCATTCCTGATCCCCATGGATAACAGTGGTCTGCCCACCACCACCAAGCTGTATGGCCCCCATGGCCACCACCAACCTTGACCTGTGAGTGTGGTAATCCCTATCCCAGCAGAGGGGGTATGCCCTGAGTGCACTCACACCCAGACCTGCCAGCACCACTATGTCTATTTACATCCCACTCAGGCACCACCATCCCATACATATATATATATATACACATACCTACGCCTGGTCACACCGATTAGTAATAGAACATTTGCATTCCCCCTATGCTGTATATCGGAATATTTTACAATAGGATTTCCATTACAGATTTGCCCTCCGATGGCAGTGGCAAGAACTAGTGTTGTGGTTTGCAGATAACTGCGCATGCTCGGCAGGAAATGTCTCCAGCTGTTTTCTGTAGGTTTACTGACAATTTCATAATGTTATAACACCATGTTAATTGATTTGTTTGATTGTTGTTTGACGTCCTAGCAACATCTAAGGTCATATCAGGACGAGTACCGACTTGTGACAGTGTGCACTCATGGCGACTTTATAGTGCTTCCCCACTGGGAAACCAGGCCACCAGCACCATGACCTGATATCCCACTCAGTCACATTATCCTGACACTGAGCCAACCAGTGCTTGCCCTATCCTAATAATGCCGACCGCCTGGCTAGGAAGCGACAAGTATCAATTTTTAAGTCCTTGGTTTGACGCGACCATGATTCGAACACACAAACTCATGGGTTCGGATCTCCCGATCTCACAAAACAGGAGATGGACGCTCTACTCATTCGGCCATCCCGTCTGGTGTCCATGTTAATTGGATCAACACAGAACTATGTTTATTTTACCTCGGTAAACAGCCTCAGGCTAGCCTCAGGCTAGGGAGAGGTAAGCACGTCCGGTACCAGCAATTAGCATATACAACTCACGACTGGATAACGTGTCGTTGGGTTGCTCCGGCAAAATTAGTCTACATACAAGCAAATACGCAGTAAGTATAATAAAAACTGTGGTTAGCTTAATTATGATGCATTAGAGCATCATTATGGAAAGTTTAGACTTTCGTTGGTCCAATTTGGACGAGTTATTTGGTTATAAACAACCAAGGATAGAACACTCGAGTGGGTTTCTCGAAGGAACCAAACCGGTCATTAGCGGTTATGTCAACACCCGGGTCACCGTGTGACTATGGGTAGAGATGTGGGTTTCGCCCTATCTCATGTGGAAATTCTCTCGTACTCTAATAGAGAGTAATGTTGGAGATGCTCCTGGGTTTCTTTTATAGACTCCCCTAGACAAAACTTTTTCAGGCGTTTCTCCGAGTTTCGTAGCATTTTCTCCAACTTGTTGACGTAGTAGTCACAGGTGGGAGAAGTGTGCGGAACAGAGGGATGGGCGGGCCGATACACTGGTCCCGACCCCGCGTAAGGTTTGGGCTTGACCCACAACCCACGCACAAATTTAGCTTATTACGCCTGTGTTATAACGGTATAAACACGTTCTCTAACACCAATAGATGTCCAAATGAGTTTGAAACAACCATATTGTGACATATATATATATACCGGGACTGACCAAAAATATTTGTTTCAGCTCCCGATGGCCACGAAGCGGAGTAAGCGCGGTGCAGCAGCAGCCGAGGGGCGTGTTCCGAGTGGAGTGGACGAGGAGTACGACTCCTCACCTGTGTTGTCGGCAGGGCCGTCGACACAGCCCCGGGCGCATATCCTCTCCGACCCGGACGAGGACGCAGTGCCTGATGTGCCTGCGCCTCCAGATTGGGAGGCTCGCTTTGCACGATTGGAAAGCCACATCTTGACTGCCAAATCGCCTGTGTCTCGGAAGCGGCGTAGGCCGAGTGTCCAAGAGGATTCGTTTGAGGATTTCTTGGACACAGACTCGGCGGTGGAGCTTAAGGCTCCTCCTCCTCCTTCTCCTAAACGGAGGAAGAAGAAGAAACAGGTGATTTCTTCGGGTGATGAATTCACCAAGGAGCGGGCAGAGACTGGTTTTCGCAAAAAGCGGAAGACTAAGTCCAAAAAGAAGAAGAGGAAGAGGAAATATTCTTCTTCTGATTCGTCCACTGAGTCTACTTCTACGGAATCAGACTCAGACACCATTTATGAAGGGGTCTATGCGGACATTGGCACTAAAGTGGCTAAGAAGGTGGAGAAGCCAAAGGCTAAGCGGGTTAAAACCACTACGCTTATGCGCGAGACCGTGAATGGTCATTTTCGCACGTTCAAACCGGCGGAGGTTATCTCCAAGTTAGGAGATGAGTTAACAGGCATAAAGGGTGTTCCCAACTCCATCATTAAAGAAATGGATCGGGATGTCAATATGACGGATGACCGTAAGAAGTTTGAGGGTGTGTTGCACACAGTGCATAAGGCAGTGTTGGCTACCCTAACAGCTATTGTTCCTGTGGCTAATAGGATGCAGAGTGAAAATAAGTTCTCGTCTTTCTAAGACAATGGACAAAGCATTGCAGTGATAGCGGCGGGCAGGTAATTACCTGTCGTTTCGAAGATATGAAAATGTCTTCAAGTCAGTTTCACAGATGCTGCAAAGGTGAAGTGGCTCGCTCTAAGAAGGTTACCGATAATGAGGGGAAGGGAGTTTACGCTTTATCTTGCTCCAGAGCCGATTAAAGGGAAACCTTTAGATAACACCAAGATGTTTTGGCGGTCAACTACAATACCTCTATAAAGAGGTAGAGACTGCAGCCAAGAGTGGCAAAAACATGGATGGCAAGAAGAAACAGGAAGCTCCTCGTTTCAAAAAGTCACGAGGGGATTTTCGTCCACGACGGTTCACCAGAGGAACCAGACCGAGTTCAAACTTCGGTCAAGGGTTTCGGGGCCGGGGCGCTCGCCCAGGCTGGACCGACAACACCGCACGGCCAATAGGCCGAGGGTTCAACTCGTCGAGACCTTTCCCCAGGGGCGGGTCCAAGTAGAGGTCCAAACACAAACTTTACAAGTCCCTGCAGCCTCTAAAAACACACAAACTGTAAGCAACTTTGTGGCTGGTAATATTAGTAATCATATTTCTGAGTGGCACAAAATTACTAGTGACCAAGAAATTATAGAAATAGTTAGGGGTGTTCAAATTCCCTTTACACAAATTCCTGTACAAAGTATAATACCTTTTCCATATAACATTCAACCAGTTGAACGAGAGGCACTAACTAAACAGGTACATAAATTCTTTGAGAAAGGAATTATACAAAAAGTGACACACTGTTCAGGACAGTTTATTTCAAACATTTTCTCGAGACCGAAGCCTAATGGTGTTGTTCGAATGATCCTGGATTTAACAATCCTTAATAAAAGGGTGGAATATAGACATTTTAAAATGTTCTCTCTAGATACGGCACGGGATCTGATTACAC
>JASIRB010002995.1:0-73871 GCA_030323885.1 Branchipolynoe longqiensis | reverse complement strand
GTGCAAATTGTCTATTCAAATTGTCTATTCAACACCTTATTCTATATACCTTTTGTGTAAATAACCCTGAATTGAAAAATGGCTGGAAGACCAGTGCTTCGGCACTGACAAAAGACTTATTCAGCAGAATAAACATATTTACCAAATAAAACAAAAAAACTATTATAGACACGGTTACAGGACAAGGAACATGTGAGGTCACAATAATAAGTCAGAAGTAACAAGTAACATCAAGTAATAGCAAATGTCACCAAAGTTTGCATCAGTTAATTGGTGAGAGGAAAAACATAGGTAATTCACTTCACTCGCACAGAACAAGATAACCAGAGTCTGAGACAATTTAGTTTATTCCAAAAACAAGTCTGTAAACTGGTGTAAAGTCCATGGCTGGAATCTGTGGTTGTGTAGGCAGGTTATGGTGAAATCAATACAGGCAAAAAGAGAAAGGAAGAGTATAAAGAGTGAAAGAAGAGAGAGAGCCAAGCCCTCAGGTTTATTCTTATATGGTACATGGATCCACTATGGCATGTGAAAGTACAACGTCTGAACACTTTGACTTCTGGTTACTGAATGGTTTATTCACGGCGTAGGGCACGCTTGACCCGCCGGCTAAACTTTCCATGACGTCATCTCATTTGCATAACTCTTTGTCCCCAACTCTGCATATCGTTAACATATATTAACCACAGGTCTAGACGTCTATTACGCATATATCACATGGCATATCACCTGACAACATTCTCCCAATGAGAATCAAGCATCTACAGCTCTACCAATGAGAAACAAGCATTTCCAGTCCCCATGGTTACAGTGATCTGCCCACCACCACCAAGCGGGTAGATATCCAAGTGCCCCTTACATACTATCTTACTAACACCACAATGTCTATTTACAATGAGTCAAGTACCACCAGCAACCACATAAACACATTCATGCACATGGCCTTATATACCTTTTTCATAAGTAGAACATTTGCATTCCCCCACCAATGCGTCATTATCGGAATATTTTACACTGGGACAGGTTGAGAGATACCACGGGCCGAATCAGCAGAGCATGGGTCTCGCATGGGAGATACATGAGGCCGAATCAGCAGAGCATGGGTCTCACATGGGAGATACATGAGGCCGAATCAGCAGGGCATGGGTCTCACATGGAAGATACATGAGGCCGAATCAGCAGAGCATGGGTCTCACATGGGAGATACATGAGGCCGAATCAGCAGGGCATGGTTCTCGCATGGGAGATACATGAGGCCGAATCAGCAGAGCATGGGTCTCGCATGGGAGATACATGAGGCTGAATCAGCATGGCATGGGTCTCGCATGGAAGATACATGAGGCCGAATCAGCAGAGCATGGGTCTCGTATGGGAGATACATGGGGCCGAATCAGCAGAGCATGGGTCTCGCATGCGTAAAACTCCAACACCCCACCAACTGGAATGTACACCCTCAGGTATTCAAGTAATATGTGTGAAAGTACAACGTCTGAACACTTTGACTTCTGGTTACTGAATGGTTTATTCACGGCGTAGGGCACGCTTGACCCGCCGGCTAAACTTTCCATGACGTCATCTCATTTGCATATCTCTTTGTCCCCAACTCTGCATATCGTTAACATATATTAACCACAGGTCTAGACGTCTATTACGCATATATCACAATATGTGACACTTCCAACTTCCATGTCCCTTATTTTCCAGGGTGGAGGCATCTAATAGCCTCAGCAATATGGCCTAATCACTTGCATATGAAGTGGGTGCTGGAGTTCTGTGACATAGTCCAGCCCTGGTGGACAAGGTTTTCGATGCGAACAGATAGGAGTAAGGCATAGAGACCAAAACTTTTTAAAGTCATTGGTTCGACTTAAACAGATTTCGAACCCATGAATCCCACAAACTACCAAAACGGGAGACGGACGCTCAACTCATTCGGTTATACCGTCTGGTAGTATTTACCTTCCATGAAGACTTCTGTAACAGTCACGTCACCTAGCATCACCTTATTTAGGGATGATATGCGAACCTTCGTTTGCGCTCTCTTGATTTTCCAGGAGTACAGACCTGTGATGGTAGTTAAGCAGATTAAGTTACATTGATTCACATTAAACACACACCCTTTATTTAATGTTGCATATTCCGATGGTTTTAAGTTTCTTGCATTTTTCTGAGAAAAAAGATATTAAACTGATTGTTATAATCTGCCTTACATTAGTTTGACGTAACTTTTATATTAAATGACCAATGTTGGAGATATTTGAAGTACAAATATAGAAAATTAATTTCGGCAATCATGCCAAAACTCTGACCCCTAGGTTTCTGCAGTAACAGATTCTATTAAATTGACTCAGTGTTCCCTTCTATGTGGCAACACATGCTTAATAAGTGATGAGTATCTAAATTAGTTATGTGGAATCAAATCTACGTAATTGCTTTAGTTTGGAAAAGTAAATGCTTGATGGGACTATACAGCTTTAATTATATCCAATAAAGATCAAGCCTCATTTATTAGGAAGATTTCAGCAGATTTGTAAAATCTGAGGTAAGTTCCATGGAGTCCTGATTACCCACATTTACTAGGCTAATCAACATCAATTTCTCTGACTCATGCATGACACTCCCAGACAAGTCAACCCATCAGGATTGCAGGATGCCTCCGTTACTTGGAGCAAGAGGCCTGGCACGAAGGCTGGCAGGTCATTCTCTAATGGCTGCCATACAGGTTTAGAGTCAGCTGAGCCGACCCTCATAAAGCAGAGCTAGGGAGATCTGCTTTAGTACATTGCCAAATTAGTGGTTGATGAGGGTGCCATTGACAACAACACAGTTGGTTGTTTTTTTGTTGTTGGTACATTAGTTGTTCAAGCATGGGAAATTTCAATTGTGGACGATTGGTCTTCCTCATTCCACTGCTCCTTGCCCTATCCTAATAATGCCTAGCGCCTGGCTAGGAAGTGACAAGTATCAATTTTTAAGTCATAGTATCAATGTTTACGTCTGTATCAATTTTAAAGTTTTACATCCTGGCAACATCTAAGGTCATATCAGGAGGTGTGTCGACTTGTGACAGTGCACACTCATGGCGACTTTATAGTGCTGCTCCACTGGGAGACCACGCCATCCTGATCATGACTTGATATACCACTCATTCTCCTGACACTGAGTACACCAGTCCTTGCCCTATCCTATTAATGCCGAGCACCAGGCTAGGAAGCAACAAGTACCAATTGTGTAAGCCATTGGTTTTACTCGACAGTGTGACACAAGACAAAAGCTTGCAAGGCAAAAGTTCACAATACGAAAGCTCAAATAAAGAGACAAAAGCTCACACTCTTTAATCAGAGGTGTTACCAGAGTCAGTTGTTCTCACCTATCACACCTCATTTCACACCTCCTAAATCACATGCAACACCCTTAATGTAGCTAGGTGACAAACAGAATTTTAATCCATGTGCTTATATTATAAATGGTACCATTGGAAGGAACTGTAAATTACTATTAAAATGGTCTTTCTTTTTGTATTGTAGGACAAATATGAAGAAAGTTATGTTATTCTGAATGTGTTGTTATTCTGCGGTGAGTCGTCATCCTTTGATTAAATGGAAAACAAAGAAATACAGGTTACCAATCCCATAAGAAATACATTTCAAAACAGTTCAGCTTATTATACCTGTGACATTTATATGTATGTGTATAAATAATAATGAGAACAACATTGTTATAAGCTTTGTCTCTTTTTTCATTAAGGGTGTGAGCTTTTGTCTTGCGAGCTTTTGTCTTGTAAGCTTTTGTTTTGTGAATTTTTGTTTTGCAAGCTTTTGTTTTGTGAGCTTTTATCTTGTGAGCTTTTTGTTTTGTCAGTTTTTGTCTTGTGAGCTTTTGTTTTGTCAGTTTTTGTCTTGTGAGCTTTTGTTTTGTCAGTGTTTGTCTTGCAAGCTTTTGTGTTGCGAGCTTTTGTTTTGTGAATTGTTGTCTTCCAAGCTTTTGATTTCCGAGCTTTTGTCTTGTGAGGTGTTGTTTTGTCAGTTTTTGTCCTGCAAGCTTTTGTCTTGTGAGCTTTTGTCTTGTGACCTTTTGTTTTGTGATTGTTTGTCTTGTGAGCTTTTGTTTTGTGACCTTTTGTCTTGCGAGCTTTTGTCTTGTGAACTTTTGTTTTGTGAGCTTTTGTCTCGTGAGCTTTTGTCTTGTGAGCTTTTGTTTTGTGAGCTTTGGTCTATGCACAAAGGAATCTAACCTTCGGATGGTAGTGAAGAGACTAAAACCAACGATCTTCAAAAGAGGTAAGCTCTCCAGCCCCACACTCAAAGTCGAAAATCTATATATTTAGCTCAGAAACAGAATAATGTGAATGAGTGGAAAATTGGGGGACATTGTGGCGACCTGATCTGGTCGGTGGAGAAGCGCAATAATGTCACCTTGAGTGTGCACTCTCACAAGTTTGTATGTATCTGATATGAGCTTCAACGTTGCCAGGTCTTGAGACACAAACAAATAAACAACTCTTGTCAAAATAATGTCCTCGTTTGCTGTTTAAACAGATTTTCTGGCAACGCATAACTAACTTGCATTTCTTTTTAGAACAGATATACTACTAGATAATATAATTTACAGCCACTTAAAGTTGTGTATTCCGATGGTTATGAGTTTGTCTCATTTTCTGAGATAAATATATTAAGTTAATCGTTATAATCTACCTTACTTTGGCTTGAAGTAACATTTAATTTAAATGGGTAACTTTTGAGCCATTTGAAGTGAAAACGTGCAAAATTAATTTTGACAAGCACACCAAAACTGTCACATGACAGGCTTCTGCAGTAACACTAACATGTTCTATTGAATTGTCTCAGTAGTCCGGTCTATGTAGCGATACATGCTTAATAAGGAAGATGGGTTCAATCAAATCTAGATAATTGTTTTGGTTTTGAAAATTTGATGTTTTCTTCGGACTATCCAGCTTTGATGAGATTAGATAAGGCTGCGCGTATTGAACAGATAATACTAGTAGACTACAATTATTATTCCTACTTATTAAGACCATACTATACAAAGGGGGATCTATTTACCAGCAATTGATGCAGCCTGTACAACATGATTAACATTCTTAGATATTCGGTATGTCCAGGTGGGCTTGACATCAGCAGCGTTGGCATAGAGAAGTAGGGCCCCTAGTACAGTATTCATAAGAAATAAATCATCAAATATATCATCAAATAA
Source organism: Branchipolynoe longqiensis (assembly GCA_030323885.1). Lineage (NCBI taxonomy): Eukaryota > Metazoa > Annelida > Polychaeta > Phyllodocida > Polynoidae > Branchipolynoe > Branchipolynoe longqiensis. The sequence goes on along the minus strand of JASIRB010002995.1, from coordinate 68,657 downwards.
TAGTATAATTGGGATTGCAATGTACAATGACTTGGACCGGCATTTCCTTTAACATGATATCTTAGACTTTGAAAATAAAAGTCTGAACAGGAATTGCCTGATGTTGATTAATCACGTTCAGAAGATATGGATGTAACACAATTTATAAAGCACTTACATCAAAAGTAACATTTCAACTTTCAGGAGATAGAAATAGTGATATGTTCACATCAGTGGCCTGTTACAAACAAAGGGTTGACTGTTAAACTGTACCATTGGTAAGTATAGCATTGATGGCCCACTTCATTGAGTCAACGAAACCGCAAGAATATTCTAGAAAACATGCAAATAAAAATAGCATCACACTGTATTCATTCTTACCTTGTGGTAGTGTGCTTGCAAAATGCAGATTTGCAAAGATTATCAAAGTGATGACACATGGAGACATGTTGGATTACTACAGTATCAAATGATGCCTCTGCAGTTACCAGACTGATGGATCAATTAATACCACATTCTAATAATTAATAGTTGCACTTAGCTTTTTGCTTAATATTTTAGTCAGGTTTCAAAACGGACATGAGTAAATCATTTGCGTCTTCATTGTTCCCAAATAAGTGTGTGTGTGTGGGGGGGGGGGGGAGGGGGGGGGGGGTGCTCACTGCTTCAATCCACACTGTTATGCATGGGTGGGGAGGGGGGGGAGTGGGGTGGCAAGGGGGGGGGAGTGGGGGTGGAGGAGGAGGCTGCACAACCACACTAAGCCCAGAGAAAAGAATGGGGCTCCGGCACCTGCCAATCACCCACACATGGTGACACCTTATTTGCCGACCTACGTGCTCTGCACACCCGGCCAATGGCAGCGCACCTGCCTGCGCACCTTCCCTTCGCCCTTACCCAGTCACCAACTCCGCCGTTCGGGCACACATTCCTCCAGGAAGCCATCTGAGCAGCACCCCTCTGTAAAGTCGCCGGCTGGTGGTGTGAATGGTGTGGACAAACTAATGAGAAATCAATACAGGTAATGAAGAAAAGTAGGTAAAGAGTGAAAGTAGGAGAGTGAGACTCCTTGATTTATTATCTTATATAGGTTTCTAGAATCCAAGATGGCAGTGGTCACATGGGTTGATCTACCAATCAGGGTTCAATCTGTTGTATCCAAGGCCTTGTCCTGCTGGCTACAGTGCCTTGTAGTGGCCAGTGATCCATAAATAACACCATGGGGGGAGGGGGTATGTGAGGTGACTATCTAAGAAGTGACACTCCTCCTCTATGCTATTTTACTATACAATTCTTATACCTAATGAGTAATAGTCTACCAACTCCACATATTCCTCATATGCCTTTGGCCTTTATATATTACCATTTACCATTATATAGACAAGTTGCAATTTATTATAGTAGACTTCACATATATCCTCATGCCATTAGATCGGAAAATTTTACACCTCGCTTCAACCTAATCAGTCGCACCTCATGTAATTGGTCAAATAAACTAAAAGCAGCGATAGACAATTGGTGTTAAAAAGCTAAACAACAACATCATTTAAATTCACCCCAATTGTCAACTTTCAAAATGCGATAGATTTCTTCATTTGTCCTAGAATTTAAATGTGAAGACCATTTTAATAGGAATTCAGAGTTCTTTCCAATGTAACTGTACGCGGTGACCGAATCGGTAGAGCGCAGGCTTCCCATGCAGAAGCTTGGGAGTTCGAATCCCGGGTGATTCAAAATTGATAGTTGTTGCTACCTAAACCTGGCACTAGGCATTATTCGGATAGGGCAAGGACTGGTTAGCTCAGTGTTAGGATAATGTGACTGAGTGGGGCATCAGGTAATTGTGTGCTGGCGGCCTGATCTCGTAGTGGGGCAGCACTATAAAAGTGCCCATGAGTGCACACTTTCACAAGTCACCAGGCCTACGTGTCCTGATATGACCATAGACATGACTAGGACATGAAGCTCCAAAATACCACTCTTTCTAATGATACCAGTTATAATGCAATTACACAAATTACATTTTTTAGTCACATACCTAATGTGTGTGATTTAGGAGGTGTGAAATAAGGTGTGATAAGTGTGAGAACAACTGACTCTGGTAACACCTCTCATTAAAGTTTGTAAGCTTTTGTCTCTTTTTAACATTGGATGTGGGAGCATTTGTCTCATGTTAACATTAGAGGTGTGAGCTTTTGTCTCTTTTTAAAATTGAACCTGTCAGCTTTTGTCTCTTTTTAACATTCAATGTGGAAGCTTTTGTCTCTTTTTAACATTGAATGAGGGAGCTGTTGTCTCTTTGTAACATTGAATGTGGGAGCTCTAGTCTCTTTTTAACATTAAAGGCATTAGCTTTTGTCTCTTATTAACATTAAAGGTGCAAGCTTTTGTCTCTTATTAACATTAAAGGTGTCAGCTTTTGTCTCTTTTCAACATTCAATGTGGAAGCTTTTGTCTCTTTTTAACATTGAATGAGGGAGCTTTTGTCTCTTTGTAACATTGAATGTGGGAGCTCTAGTCTCTTTTTAACATTAAAGGCATTAGCTTTTGTCTCTTATTAACATTAAAGGTGCAAGCTTTTGTCTCTTATTAACATTAAAGGTGTCAGCTTTTGTCTCTTTTCAACATTCAATGTGGAAGCTTTTGTCTCTTTTTAACATTGAATGAGGGAGCTTTTGTCTCTTTGTAACATTGGTCGTAATGCGAAGGGGGGAAGTGTGTGTGTCTGTGTGTGTGTCTCTGTGTGTCTCTGTGTGTCTCTGTGTTGTGTCTCTGTGTGTGTCTCTGTGTGTGTCTCTGTGTGTCAGCTCCTTATCAAGTTACACTTAAACACTATAATGACGGGCAGAGAGCTGGAAGGCGGCTGGAGGCAGAGTGTCTGAGGAGAGCTGGCGGGCAGCCTTATACGGGGGAAGGTGAGTAGTGGCAGGGGAGGCGTGAGTCGCTCAGGGCCGGGGGAGGGCGAGGGTGAGGAGCGGGCGTCGCGCGAGGCGCGAATGCTGGGTGACAGCGCGGGGGGAGGGGGGGGGAGGGGGGGAGGGGGGGAGGTCGCTCTCCCTTCCCTCGCATCGAATGTGGGAGCTCTAGTCTCTTTTTAACATTAAAGTCATTAGCTTTTGTCTCTTATTAACATTAAAGGTGCAAACTTTTGTCTCTTATTAACATTAAAGGTGTAAGCTTTTGTCTCTTTTTAACATTAAAGGTGTAAACTTTTGTCTCTTTTCAACATTAAAGGTGGCAGCTTTTGTCTCTCTTTAACATATGAGATTGTGTCTCTTGTTTCATTGAATGTGTGAGCTTTTGTCTCTTTTTAACATTGAATGTGTCAGCTTTTGTCTTCCTTTAACATTAAAGGTGCAAGCTTTTGTCTCTTTTGAACATTAAAGGTGTGAGCTTTTGTCTCTTTTTAACATTAAAGGTGTACGCTTTTGTCTCTTTTCAACATTAAAGGTGTGAGTGTTTGTCTCTTTTTAACCTTAAAGGTGTGAGCTTTTGTCGCTTTTTTAATTAAAGGTGTGAGCTTTTGTCTCTTTTTAACATTAAAGGTGTTTCCCCCCAACTCCCCCCCCCCCCGAAAACGCGAAGCGGTGACGTCATTGATCTAGTACTGCTAAAAATAGAATCGGGGAGGGAGGAGGCTAGAGACTTTTAGCAGTAACATCTGCCACCCCAGCATTCCCCCCAAAAACCCATACAGTGACGTCATTTAGCGGGTTGGTGCAGGTGTAGGTGCAGGTGCAGGTGCAGGTGCAGGTACAGGTGCAGGTGCAGGTGGTGGTGGTGCTGGTGCTGGGAGTGGGTGGGGAGGGAGGGGGGGGGGAGACACACCCACCAAGCCATCCCGCTCAATGACGCCACTGTTTGGATTAGTTTTGTGTGGGTATGTGTTTACTCCGCACCGTCCCCGACTCTATTTGAGCAGCATCATTCACCCCACCCCGCTCAATGATGTCATTGTATGAGATTTTTTGTATTCAACCTCACCCTCCTCCCATATCAGTTAGTGATGGAGTTTTGATGAAGCAACATCAATATTTAAGCGAAGAACAACATCAATATTTAAGCAAAGAACAACATGGGAAAACATCAGGTATGTTTACTCATATCTTATTTATTTATAGATATATATATTTGATTAATTGATACACTTATTTAAATTTATGTAAGTTTTCAAAATAAAAGATATGTTGTAATAAATATTTTGTTTTCTGTAAACTGAAACAGATATAGTTATTTAATATATATATGCTTATCACAGTGAATTGCTATATATACATGGAAGTGAATATATATATATATTACTTTTACTAAATGTTATATATATGGGTCACTCTCCTGAAAACTGGTCAGCATGAGATGGGATTTTAAAACATCAATAAAAACCTTCCTACTTATTTTTTTCCTTATACTTTTCATAGTCATGTTCAGATTTGATGAAAGAAATAAGGGAAATAAAATAAAACTGTGTGCAACTTTGGTCTTTTTAGTTATGAACTGTTTTTGTACCAAAAAAACCCATTTTACAGTCAGGCATTTGTAACATGACATATGGGACGTGGTTGAATCCTTATTAACATCTTATATTGCATTGATATATCAAACAAAACAGTTCCCAAATCAAAGAGGAAGTATTTATTAACATGTATGCCTGCTAAAATTAAAAAAAAAAAAATGTTAATGTCTTCAGAAATAACATTACAAATTTCCGTCACATGTGTAACCGTGGTGTCTGGATGCCACACAAATATTGTACACTAATTATTCAGTGAATAAAGCATGACTGGGAATTACTTTTTTTTATCAATATAAGCACTAGATATTTCTGTATATTATGCCATGATTAATATGCTTCTAAGTATGATATTATTTAATTCTGATTAGATTTTTATTAAGCAGTCTGTGTGGTGTCCTAAACATGTGTTACACGTGTGACACACATGTTATACTGCCATAAGACATAGCTTAATCATGGACTACACCGTTATTTTTTATCTCATCAATTTATATTTTACATAGATGTAAAGGGGAGATTTCCAGCTTTCATTTGCAACCAAAAAATGTAAAAAATTAAAATATTAGCTTTTGACTCTCCATGTGACACTTCTGGCCAGTTTTCAGGAGAGTGACCCATATATATATATATATATACTTATCACAGTGAATTGCTATGTATACTTTATATACATGGAAGTGGATATATATATATTACTTTTACAATAAACGATGATGATATATACTTATATTATATATTCCCCACCCCTCTTCATCCTTTCAGCGTTTTCCGTGTGACACATGATCAAAGATCTTCAAGACTATCTTGAGTTTGGCGAAGCTTCAGCGACTTGTATCCACCTGCTGTGCAGAGCTTCAACCGCTGTCTTGCATTTGCTGTCGGCAAATCTTCCACTCCCTGTTTGGTTGAAGAAGACATGAGAACAGATGAGATACACCCACTTCACCTGCTACTTCACCTATTTCACAAATCGGAAGAGATGTTTCTACACAGTCTTCTTGTTATAAATGTGGTGAATGTGGTGAAGAATATTCATACATGAATGAACTACTGCATCATATGAAGATGCATAGTGTTAAATGTTCTCTATGTTCTGTGATATTGGTAAATAATAAACTTCTGAATAAGCATATGTGGTTATATCATACTGATTATGCCGCGACTCCCACCCCATCTTCTTCTTTGCGTTTCATGAGAACTGATACTATTGATGATGTTGATGATGGTGATGTTGAAGATGCTGCTGCCGGTTGTGGTGGTGGTGGTGGTGGTGGTGGTGTGAATGAAAAAACAAACTCTTTTAAAAGACGGAGAGATTCAAGTGGAGTATTCCAACCCACTTCTGTTTCAAAATCTCATTACAACATTACTTGCAAAGATTGTGGTAAGCTATTTGCATCATGGCGCCATTTGATTTCCCATAGATGGAATCATGCTTCAGAAGGTGCTCAACCACATCAAGAACCATGGTAACAGATTCAAATATCCCCCCGCCTTGGGGTGAAGGAGGGATAATTGACATTCCTTTGCAAGTGGTTTATACAGAAAATTGTGACATTATTCTAGCAGCTCAAAATATTGGAAGGGTGAGAGGTATCTATAATATCCCCATGGCAGATTATACTGGAGATAGTTTGATATTAGAAGAACACATTCGTTGTATTTATGAATTTGAAAAGAACTCATTTAAGATAAATTTTGCTTTTGGTTTAATTTTGAAATCGATTGAAACTGGTGAATATTGTTATGTTACCGCTTATTTTAATTCAACAATATTTAATTTTCCGCACTCTGTTAATAACCTATCCGATCTAACTAGCTTATTTGATCATATTAGAAAGATTGATGTGGAACATTTACTCCAAGTCATGGGTGAGAACTCCAAATGGCAGAAGGTTTACATTACTAATGTCAATTATAATTTTTTTAGAAAATCTTTTGTGTTTGGCATATCAAAATCCTTTATTTTTCCAGATTACATAGCAAAGAACTATTTATAAATAACTTCCTAGATGCAGAAGGAATTAATAAAACCAATCTTGGGAAAGAGCAACTACATTTTTTCATTGCTTAGTTTATCATACAGAGAGGAATATACATAAGTTTCGGAGGATAGTTATGAAACTATGTGACAAATGGTTATTTTTCCTCAGTCCAGTTTGGAATGAATTTCACAAGAGTAAGAAAAGGGTTTTTGCAGCTGTATCATTAGAAGATCTTCCAAATTTGAAGTCTTGCTTTAGTGTTAGTATAAATGTTTACTCTTTGTGAGAAGATGATTCATGCATATCTCTCTACTCCTCTCAATTCTCCTGTCACTCCCTCCCCCTCAATCTTAATCTATTCAATTCACATTTTGGTTATATCTTGAATATGCAGTTGTATGCTAGTAAGTATGCTTGCAGGAATTGCGATAAACTATTCTCTTTGAAATACAAGCTAGTAAGACATGAGAAAGTTTGTTCAAACAGGGTGAGTTTTATTTATCCAGGAGGGATGTATTCACCTTCAAAAACTATATTTGAGGACTTGCGAGATAGTTTGAATATAGATACTGAACTTCACTTGCAAATCTTTCCCTGGTTTGCGGTTTATGATTTTGAATGTCTCCTACCAACAAAAAATATTCAGCACCAACAGCAAAGGGAAGTAGAAGATGGTGGTGGTGTTGGTGTTGGTGTTGGTGGTGCTGTAGATGTTGTTGAGGATGGTAATGATGAAGATGATTATGATGAGGAGCAAAGGAATTTAAAGTGGTCTACAGAACACAAACCCATTTGTGTTAGCATTTCTTCAAATGTTCCGGGTTATTTAGAACCTAAATGCAGAATTGATGAAAATTGTAATCTCTTGCTTTCTAAGATGGAGATTTACCTGAGTGAGATACAGGAAGCGTTGAAAGCACTATCAAAAACACGCTGGGAGTTTATACAAAAGGAACTAGATGAGTTATGTATTTTTATACCCAACCTCTTACTAGCCCCACCCCTTCCTTTATTCCAATTGTGAGAGCTAGAGAGGAGGAGAATGTAGTTGTTGATGATATTGATGACAATGATGATGATGAGGTTAATGATGATGAATATATTGATGATGATGGTGATGATGATGTTAATAATTATAACTCCACTAATAATTATAACTTCACTGATGCTAATGATGTTGATGAAGAGATGTCTTCCTCTACTGAAGCGAATGATATCGAGTTAGGAGAAAACTCACCCATGAAGAAGAAGTCTGGAGGTGGAAGAGGAGGAGGAGGAGGAGGAGGAGGAGAATCGTCTAAAGCATTGATGAGGATGACACCATCATCCTATTGCATGCAGGAACAGTGTGCTGAAAAGACAAGATTGTGAATATTGAATTCCATTGAACGGTTAAAGGATCGATTTAACACTTATTGCATCTCCCTTCCTTGCCTTGGTTTTAACTTTAGTAGATATGATCTTCCAGCTGTGCGATCTGCTTTCCCCAAACACTTCAAACTTGGGAGTGAGTTGAACTATATTGTTAAAAAAGCAAATCAATACAGCGCTATTGTAACCAAAAGGTTTACATTTTTAGACATCAGTCTTTTTCTTGCTAGCGAGAATCAATCAGTCAATCAATCAATAGGATACAGCTCTAATAGGCCTGTTAGCGGGGTAAAGTCGTGCCAGATAAAGTCGAGCCTGGTAAAGTCGGGCAGGGTAAAGTCGAGCCCGGTAAAGTCTAGCCCAGTAAAGTCGAGCCCGGTAAAGTCGAGCCCGGTAAAGTCGACTAATGTTGAGTCAGGTAAAGGCATATTGATTAATATTGATATAATTATGCATTTAAACAAAATTATTAAGACATTCTTTAAAAAGAAATTATTCCGGTTCCAAAATTCGAAACAGTTACCCTCTGATCTTGAGACCAACACTCTGCTATCTGCGCTACAGAGGAAATGCTAATCCCAGATTGGTCCAATTGGTGATCGTCCTTTTGATCACACAAATCAGGGTCAGGCTCGCGAATTTTAATATTTTTTTCTGTTTCAGTTATGTATAACGTCTGGTGTATGACATAGGTGTATAACGTCTGGTGTCTGACATAGGTGTATAACATATAGTGTATGACATAGGTGTATAACATCTGGTGTATGACATAGGTGTATAACGTCTGGTGTATGACAGGTGTATAATATCTGGTGTATGAGACAGGTGTATACTGTCTGGTGTATGACATAGGTGTATAACGGCTGGTGTATGACATAGGTGTATAATATCTGGTGTGACATAGGTGTATAATGTCTGGTGTATGACATAGGTGTATACTGTCTGGTGTAGTACATAGGTTTAGAACTTCTGGTGTATCACATAGGTGTATAACGTATGGTGTATGTCATAGGTGTATAACATCTGGTGTATGACATAGGTGTATAACATCTGGTGTATGACATAGGTGTTAAAAGTCTGGTGAATGTCATAGCTGTATACCATCTCGTGTATGACATCAGTGTATACTGCCGGGTGTATGACATCAGTGTATAATGTCTGGTGTATGACATTGGTGTATAATGTCTGGTGTTTGACATAGGTGTATACTGTCTGGTGTATGACATATGTGTATAACACATGGTGTATGTCATAGGTGTATAACATCTATGTTGCACAGATTGTGTGCTTACAAAGGTTTAATTACTAACCTGACACATTTTTAACACTTTAAAAAAAAGAATTAAACATTTGAAAACGTCAGGGGTTGTCGATTTTTCAGGAACGTGTGGGAATGATCACCAATTTAGTTTTATTTGGCCTTAGGCTCTGCAGTAACTAAGCGACAATGGCTACTTTATTTGACGTTAATAATGATGGCACGTGACCCACATCGCTGAGATACCCAGCGATAACTACCTCTTTGTTCACAGCGCTTCTCTCTGCCAGCAGGCTTCGTCACCCTCCCCCCCGGTTGCGTAAAAACACCCCCCCACCCTCGCCGCCGCACCCCGCTACCCCTCTCCGCTTATATGTTGTTATGTTTGCGAGCCCTCTCCTATCAAACCAAATAAATCATCCCTCCAAATGAACTATATATAAGAGAGATACGAAGGCCAATCTCCACAAAAGACTCCAATGAAACAAGACACCAACAACCCATGCCGGCTACCCCCGACTTGTGACAGTGCGCACTCATGGTGACTTTATAGACCTGCCCCACTGGGAGACTAGGTCACCAGCACCATTGACCTTTTATCCCACTCAGTCAAATTATCCTGACACTAAGCAAGCTAGTCCTTGCCCTATCATAATAATGCCAAGCGCCTCGCTAGGAAGCGGGAACTATACATTTTTAAGTCATCGATTTGACTCGACCAGGGTTCGAACCTGTGAATTTGAATCCCCCAATCTACAAAAACGGGAGACGGATGCTCAACTCATTCGGCTATCCCATCTGGTTCCAAGAGTTTGAAACCTGGTTGAGTCAAACAAACGACTTACGTTACAAAAGTAATACTTGTTACCTAGCCTATCACTCGCCATTACTAGGATAGGGCAAAGACTGGTTTTCTCAGTGTGAGGATAACATGACTAAGTGGCATATCGGGTCATGGTGCTGATGGTCTGGTTTCCTAGTGACAAACAGCACTACAAAGTGCGGCAGCACTATAACGTCGCCACAAGTGCGCACTGTCCAAAGTCGGTATCCCTTGTGATATGCCCTTCGATGTTTCCAGGATGTAAAACCCCAACAAATGACAACAACCCGGCGTGCCGCTGCACCATGCTGGTGTCCGGCAGCAGGCTTTCAGCACAACGCGTATTTTTTGGCGCAACAGGTCGGTGAATTGTTTAGTAAAGGGGCCATTCCCTCCCGATGCATGAATAATTGATAGATGTCTGCGCAGGGGCTCGCTTCCCGGCGTTCCGCGCAGCGTCACGCACCCTGGCGGGATTTAAGGACAGTGTGCGCAGGGTAGCACGCAGCCTGCGTCAGTGAGCCATTGGGGGGGGGGGGGGGGGGGGGGGGTGGATGGTAGTGGTAGGTGTGGGGGGGGTTGGAAGGTGAGGAGGGCAGAGAGCGGCAGAGGGTGCATGACTGCTTCATATGCCAATTCGTTAAACAGCATATTAATGGATCAAACGAGATTAAGATGTGGAACACACGAAGATGCAAACTGTGAAGTGCAGAGGTTTTATAATGTACCTCAACGGAAGTTTGAGTTTAATTTTAAGATAGAGACTGCGGGTTGTTGTTGTTTTGTATTTTCCTATCAAAAGGAGCTGTTTGGTGAATATAGCTGGTGCCTGAACAATGTTTGTCAATAATTGCGCTGGTTTGTGGATTATGCTGAGGTTTGAAATATTACTACACTCACAAGTGAGTGAAGGCCTACCTAGTTTTAAATAATGATATATGTATCGTCAATGTTTGCACTTCAAATATCTCACAATTTAGCCATTTATGATACAAGTTAGCTCAAATTAAAGTAAGGTAGATTATAACGATCAACCTAATGTTTGTATCTCAGAAAATGACAGAAACTCAAAACCATCGGACCATGAAACTTTCAACACCAACACACCATGTCTATGTGGTGTGGGAGGTAAAAAATCCCTTGGGTTGGTAAAAGTGTAGGCTCGGGCTTTCTATCGACAAACTGTCTAATGGTGAAAACAAGCCTATTCAGGCTTATCCATGATAGGCAGTCTAAATCTTCAACAACAAACAAACTTACTATATTAATTAACAAGAATAAGCTGAATCTCAAAACCATGGGATCATGCAACATTGAAGTTAACACCACAGTGAATCATTAGTGCAACATGAGGCTCCTGAGCAAGGCCTTGCGAAGCCTCATTAAGCCTTATTTGAATATTTGCTAATTTGAAGCCTGTTCCTTATTGCCTATAATATCTGTAATTTCAGTTTGGCGCATGACAGACATTGCGGAGAGTCCAAGCTCTTCAAGCACCTTAGCCCGAGTAGCACATGGGGTATTCCTAGCTCCTCAAAGCTCAATCTAATTGGAATTTCTATTGATTTCTATTATCGGCAACTGTGTATCAGTTGGTCAAGACATGTTTGTACTATCGGGAATATTCATGACTGTTCATCGCCAGCGTTCACGATATCCCACCTGTTGAATTAATATGGGAATCCTTCTTATGCCAGTGACCCGCCTTACACTGTCAAACCATTGAGTTTGAGGTTGTCCTCTACGTCGTTTGTCGTCTATCATACCAGTCATTATGGTTTTCTCCATACTGTCATCTTGGCGACAACCTATGTATTTATCATCTCCAGCACAAGATACCTCTCTCTTGCCCCTAATTTTACTTCTCCTTTCATTTCTCATCAGTCTTCATGTTCTTATTTCTTCCTACTGCACGACATCAGTAGTAGTATAAAGATAACTACATGATTTTGCAATCTAATGTGCTAAATATATAGTTCCAATGCTTGTTGATCTAAGCTGCTATTTTTCAGTAAAATAATTATTAAATCAGGTAGTTTAATGGAATTTCAAACTAAAATTGAGAACATTCAGGGGCCACCCTATTTTTATTTATTTATTTATTTTTGGTATCCTTTACCATTTGTCCAACGCTATGCAAATATAGTTCTTTGGAACCACTACTTCTACAGTTAATTCTTATTTGAAGCAATGTTTGCTCGGATTTAGTCAGGGTTGTCAATGTCATTGACACCTACTCTCAGGCTCCACAGGAATGAAAGATCTCCGCGATTTGACGGATTTCCACGACGTTTTATATTTACCGATTAATGTTAAACAAAATGCCAAAAATCAAAATGTATCTGATAATTGGTGGGTTCGAATCCCATTCTTATAGGACCTTAGATGTTGCTGGAACATAAAATCCAAACAAGAAAGTGTTAAGTATGGGTGAGAATACAGTCACAACAAAGAGAGTTGAAACCTGGCTGCACAGCTCTGGGATTTTCCACGATTCCCTGACAGTGCTTATCATATGGGCGAAAATCCGCGTTTTCGCGGAAATTGGCCATCGGTGTAATAATATCGGCTTGATTTCCGCGATTTTTGCGCACACCACTTTCATCCTTGGACTCTGGATGGAGGTGAATCATTAATCTACGAGTCCCGGGTGCCTTGTATAATCACACAGGGAGCCCCAGGCCCTGCCCCTGACGAGGCTCCACCTGTCGGCGTATTGTAACATCAGTATTGTCCTTTGGAACCACTACTTCTTGGAGGCCTGACCGGGAGCGGTGGCCGAATCGGTAGAGCTCAGGCCTCCCGTGTGGGAGATCGGGAGTTCAATTCCCGGTCGAGCCAAACCAATGACGTACAAAATTGATACTTGTCGCTACCTAGCTTGGCACTCGGCATTAATAGGATAGGGCAAGGGACTGGTTCGCTCATGCTCAAGATAATATGACTGAGTGGGATATTGGGTCATGATACTGGTGGCCTGGTATCCCAGTGTGGCAGCACTATAAAGTTGTCATGAGTGTGCATTTATACAAGACGGTACCAGTCCTGATATGACCTTAGATGTTGGCAGGACGTAAAACTCTGACAACCAACTAGCAAATCTTGGGGGCCTTGTCACTAGTCTTGTAAACCCGGGCGGTCTGTGGGGTGATGAGCCGTGATACTAAACTAAAGCTGTATTCACACGGGCGAGTTAAAACGCCTCACGCGAAACGCCTCGCGTACTGCGACTCACATTTGCCGTGTGAACGCGACGGTGAGGCGTTTTAGGGCTGAATCGATTCATATAAATCGTTTAATGTAAAACGCTTCGTTAGGTAGTATACAGGAAGCGATCTATGTTGAAACGTTTTATCTTGCCCGTGTGAACGCATATGAAGCGATTTAGGACGTCACACGCATGCGCAGTCGACACCTCAGTTTGTTGACTTTCCGGTCGATCAAAAGCGCATATTATATAATTTAATTAATGAAACTGCTATCTATGCACAGATATTTTTTTCATCATTTATTTTTAGGGTTTCACTGCCCAGCAGAAGTTTTGACCGTTCCAAACCAATACGATTAATTAAATACATATCTAGGTCGAACCCACACTCTCTGGTGCCTTCGTCGTCGAACCCAAAATGGCGCTGGTTAGCCTGGACTTGCTCATGCGCAGATATCCACTTCCGCCTCACGCAGTGTCCGTGTGAACGCGCATCTAAATCGCTTCATATGATTCGCCTCCTGGAGATCGCTTTAGATTTTGCCCGTGTGAATACAGCTTATGACTGACTCAGGGTGCTTGCCTCTTTACGATACCAGACTCAGCCGCTACCTGCATCACTCACCCTGCGTATGGCTGCTCGCCAGGTACGACGCGCCGCCTGGCGGCATTAGTGTGTATTATTCATTACACTGTGAGTGATGGCCATCCGGTTTGTGTAATTTATGCATAAAATGGAGCTATAATGCACAACACGGATCTAACAACACACAGTGTTCCAAAGAATACACATAATATGCGTAATATATTATTAATCAATGACATGCAACACAATAACATTTGGCTCACAACTCTGTCTGGCACTCTATACACACCTGCGGTTCTTTATTGACAATATGTCAAATCTACCGACCAACTGACCTGACCTGACCAGCTGCCTGCAGCCCAGGCCTACTACACCCTCTTCAATACAACCAACTGGATCACCAGGCTACTCCAATAACAGAGATCCATAGAACACACCATAAGAACCTATTAACCCAACCCACTACACGTAACATTTCCCAATAACATTTGCATAAAAATGCATTTATACCACACATATAATATATAATATATACATTATATATAATATATAAAATATATATAATATATATAATATACATAATATACATAATATATGAAAGAAAATTGTGATAGAAGTGATACTATTCCGGCGCTGTAGAGGTGGCGTCCCATTCGCGCATCCCGCTGGGGGTTGGTGCGCGACTCCTAATATACAATAATATAGGACAACAGTAATAATAAATATATAATAAACCTTGTATATGCTTCGTTATTTATATTATTATAATACATTATAATTCACTTAAGATACATAATATATATAATATATGGGATATATAATTTATTACTATGAGTATAAAGGGGCGGAGCTATATTCCTATATGCTGCAGGATCCTAGCATTTAATGCTGCCTTTATTATTAACCCACAATATATTATTGTTATATTCGCTGCGGGCTGGTTCCTGCTGCACTATCCTGGCGCCCCACCATGTTGTCATATGCCAGTCAGACCTTGTCAGGGTCACATCGGCACCAGTTAACGCTTACAGTTAAACTGGACGATCCCATACACAGTCTACATGCTACCTGTGTTCGTTTACTGCTGCCTTGACAAGTCTGGAGCAGAAATGAGAGGACGATCGACTTGCCATTACTGCGTCAGTGTGTCGACGATCAGCGCCAGTTTAAACTAAACAGCGGACGACCTCACGGTTGGAATATTGGTGTGGGCGATCGGTGGACGATCGAATCGACGGCTTGACACGGCTGACGGTATCGTAAAATCATTTGAATCTCGACCTTGAGAAAAATATTACACAGACTTTTACATTGTGTGTCGATCGCCAGGGATGGGCTTGTGAGTCGATTTAAACTGTCCATATGGAGGAACGACCGGCAAAGCTGACGGTATCGTAAAAACATTTAGAATTTTCGACCATTGAGAAAAATACTTCACGTGTGTCGATTTCATTGTGTCGATCGGCGGTTGGGTTTGTGAGTCGCTAACTCGACGGGATGCAAGCATTGAGGGCAGGAGGGTCGTATCGATCATCGACTGTAATTTCGATCGACTGTATTTTCGACAAACTTGTTGGGAACAAAAATATATAAATAAATAAATAAATAAATAAAAATATCTTGACTTAGCACCGATCGACACACTTGCCATGCTGACATCGCAATTCATTATCCTGCATTGACAGTTAATGTGAAAATAACTGAACTAAGTTAACACAGTTGTGATTCCTAAATTTAGACTAACTTAATTAGAGGCTTTACAGTAAGATATAGCTGTTCTGCAATATATGGGCCCTAGTATTGTAAATGAAGACCATGGATCACGCTATAACACACCTGGTACTTTGGGCTGCCATAGCCTAGCTGAAAAGCGCAGCGCCAAGAATCGAGATCAGCAATAATCAAGTGAAACTCATGTGTGCCGACCATCTGACTTAATCTTAATTACGATTTCTAGATAAATTCGACAAGAGGTCGATTTACGACTTACTTATTTATAGGCTTTACAGTAAAATATAACTGAGCTGCAGTATATGGACCTTAGTACTGTAAATGGAGACCATGGTTCAGGCTATAACACACCTGTATTTTGGCTGCCATACCCCAGCGGTAAAGCGCAGCGGCACGAGTCGAGATCGGCATTAATCGGAAAATTCACGTGTGTTGACCATCAGTGAGCTGGAATACGATACCATTATTTCACATTTTGCTGCAACTTCTACATACAAGGGGATTGATACGACTATGACAATAGACTTCTGTGCAGTGTGTGGATCGAGTCACGAGGGAGTCGAACAGCGTGGTAGTCCATCAGTGCGGTGGAATGCGATACCATTACCACACATTTGTGCTCTGCAACGATTACATACATAGTCGTAACATTTGATAGTTCACAGAACCCAGCCCGATCGATTCAAGGGACTATGATGATAGACTTCTGCGCAGTGTGTGGATCGAGTCACGATGGAGTCGAAGTAGATTACTGCAGTAAGAAGAAAAGGACAGTGGAACCAATGTGCAGAACTACACGAAGCAGTGCCGCTAAGATGCCTAAGTCGACGACGGGGGAGTCAGAGCTGGAACCTACGTCTGACAAGTTGACTCTGGAAGAACAACGAGATGCGGTGCGGCGAGAGTTGGAAGAACTAAAATTGGAGGATGAGCTAATGGAGCTAAAAGATGAACAGGACCATCTCCTAGCGGCATGTGAGAAGAAAGGGAGGCGCAGTAGAAAGGCTGCTGCGATGAATTCACCTCAACGTCGGGAAGATAGTCCGGTTGGGGCAACATGCAAGATGCCGGCCAACGACCAACCGTTGGCCACCGGTACGACTGATTTGGGCTATTCAAACTACGGACGCTCAAGGAATAGATCGAGGGAGCGGCGGCACCGACGTCGACGTTCGTCCAGCAGTTCTTCGGTGGATAGTGTGGATCGAAAAACTGAGAAGTAAGTGGTCCCTGAAGCGACATGTCGAGTCAAAAAAAGATGTGAAGAAACTTAACTGTGAAGAAATTATATGTGCTACCGCTGCCTGGGTGTTAGAAATTCCAGAGATGTCTATCCAGGACCACCATGCAATGTGGGAACACATATATTTCCTCTCACACCGGGCCCGCTATGCTGAATATCAAGATAGTGCGCATGCGGATTATGACTTGTGTATCCGTAAGTTGGCGGTCAAATGTGGGTTTGAGGCATTTTCCAGCGCCCATACGGGAAAAAGTGTTCTTCATTATGGCCCGGACAATATAAAGAAGAAGCAGTCAGTTCTACGGAAATACAGTGAGGGGAAGAGAGGCAGTCGAGGCGGCAAGCCGAACACGGCTTGTTATGCCTGGAATAGCGAGCAGGGCTGCAGCAGGAAGGAGGCGGACTGCAGGTACGAACACAAGTGTTCAAAGTGTGGCGGTAGGGGCCACAAGAGAGTCACTTGTCAGGACTGACCTACTAGAACATTGGGGCACCTGCCTGATCGCATACCCGTGTCCGACCCAGCAGTAGTCATGAGTGGACAGGGTACTGTTGGTGGGGGGAGTGTGCCTCAACTATGGATGCAGTTGGAGACTACTGGAGCTTCAATATGGGATGTTGATCAACGTCAGGCAATATTGTATACTTCGACCAGTGACAACAGCTCACAACGCGAGAATGGGAGAATGGACACGCAACCATTCACAACAGGGGAGATAGGTCAGCAGGGGAATAATTACCCTACATTGGAGCAATGCGCGGGGAGGAGCAGCAGTGAGATACGGGGTGGGGATGTGCGATTGGAGGACGATGCCTACCAGAGAGTATCTCGGGTGACACCACACCGCAGGGAAGGGGGATTGGAACACCCACCAGTAAAAAACAAACCTGGATTGTGTGAACAGCTGACCGGAGTGTCTTCCGCGATAGCGCGGGCAGGCTACGAGGACCTATTAAGAGTGTATTGTGATAGCGATAAACGCTGGTCCGTGTCAGTAAGGGAGAACACAAACAGTATGTACGTAACTTTCCGGGTGGACACTGACTGTCTGAGTGGCACTTGCGCATGCGTTTATGAATTGCTTTCTATGCCATGTCAACTAAAACCTTGTCGTTTGTTTGCAGAAGCATTTTGTAGGGGGGACACTGATATAGATGCTATGTTTCTCCTGCAGGGGACTGTCTTTGGGTTCCATGTTATTGATGACAATTGTGACGTAACGTATGGCTGTCAGCGGGAGAGAAAGAAATCTAGATGGGAGAGAAATATAATAGAGACCCGGCTAGCAGCGGAGTTAGAGGAGGGAGTCCTAAGGAAAGTCGATAGTCCTCCGGCCTGTATACATGGGATCTTCGTCGTTCCAAAAGATGATGGCGGTGGGAGAAGTGTCATTGACTGTAGTAAACCAAAAGGTGGGAGTGTCAACAATTACACAAAGGGGGTGGCCGCAAAGTTTAAATATAGTGGGCTGGATGACGTGGTAGAATGCCTGGAGAGGGGCGACTACCTAGCCACTATTGATATCAAGGACGCTTACCGCGCTGTCCATATTAAACCAGAACATAGGAAAAGACAGGGGCTTCACTGGGTTTTTGAGGGTGATTCGGTGGGAACCTATATGATGGACGGGAGACTCTGTATGGGTCTCTCGTCTAGTCCGTATATATTCTCTAGAATTTCATACTTCATTGTCCGATGCGCAGGCAGAGAGGGGGTCTGCAGAATTATTAACTATCTAGACGATTTCTGCATTCTGGGTAGTACGGAGGAAGAAACTACAGGGTTGCAACAACGTGTACTCTCTATATTGCGCAGATTGTTTTTTTTTTATCAGTTTTAAAAAATTGCTCTCACCAGCTAAGAAAATTAGATTCTTAGGGATCGATGTAAACTCGGAGTCGCTGGAACTTACTCTCCCTGACGATAAATTGAAGAAGCTTCGGGACATCCTCCTGCTCTTCTTGGGTCGTAGGAAGGCGACCCGTAGGGAACTCGAGAGACTCGCCGGACACCTCGCACACTGCGCCAAAGTTATCAGGGGTGGGCGAACTTTTAGTAGGCGGGTCTATGACCTTATAGGCACCCTGCGCGAGCCATTCTACCGTGCACGGCTTAATGCCGGATTTAGGGAGGATATCAACTGGTGGGCATCATTCGCTGAAAAATTTAATGGTAAGGCGGGTATGCTCGGGAAGTTTGCGGTAACTACCACGGTCTACAGTGACGCTTCGAATTGGGGAATCGGTGCTTTGCATGAGACTGACTGGTTAGCTGCTTCCTTTAAATCAGAGGACAATGAAGTGTTAGGACAGCTGATAGGACACCATCATGTGGTGCTCCCCACTGAGGCAGGGAGGGACCACATAAACATAAAAGAGATGAGGGCTGTGATGGAGGCGGCCACGCGTTGGTCATCAGGATGGGAGGATTCCGAGATTATATTTATAACGGACAGCGCAGTAGTCCAAACCGCTCTTAATTCAGGGAGATCCAGATCAGTTGGGATTATGTCCATGCTGCGAAAATTATTCTGGCTTGCAGTCGAGAAGAACTTTACATTCTTATCAACTTACATAAATACCACAGTTAATGTGGTGTGTGATGCCCTCAGCAGGCTAGACGTAGAGGGTAGTGCCGCTAGGATTAGTGGAGTGGATGCGGGTCGGATTATGTGCTGTGCACACCTCTTCGACGCTCCGCTGTTCTGTCTTTCCAGGACTGGAGGAGCTGAGGGCAGAGCAGCGGGGATTTGAGAAGCTTTTCTACTCAAAGAATTCGGTCACCACGAGATCGGTCCAGATACGAAAGTATTTTGACTTCGTTGAGGCGTCGGATACTGTGTATTCCTATCTAAAAACCCCTTTGCAATCCAGAATATTAAATGATCTCCGGGTAGCGACGAGTCTTTCGTCTGTGGAGGCGTGAGACGAGGAGTGGTTGGGGCCTGGGCCGGTTTAGCCGGCCGGGGTTGGCGGTTATTGCACAGCCAGATGGGCCTCAGCAAATAAACGAGGCTTCCACCACTTCCCGTCTTGTCTCTTATCTTCCTACGTCGTAGCCCAATTTATGGGATATATAATTTATTACTATGAGTATAAAGGGGCGGAGCTATATTCCTATATCCTGCAGGATCCTAGCATTTAATGCTGCCTTTATTATTAACCCACAATATATTATTGTTATATTCGCTGTGGGCTGGTTCCTGCTGCGCTATCCTGGCGCCCCACCATGTTGTCATATGCCAGTCAGACCTTGTCAGGGTCACATCGGCGCCAGTTAAAATTGTTCTTGGTAGGGCGATTATTGCTCAGCCAGATGGGCCTCAGCAAATAAACTAGGCTTCCACCACTTCTCGTCTTGTCTCTTATTCTCCTACGTCGTAGCCCAATTTATATATATATAAAATATAATATATATAATATATTTAATATATATAATATATATAATATAAATAATTTATAATATATATATATAATATGTATAATATGTATAATATATATATAAATGTATAATATATACACTATATATAATATATACAATATATATAATATATATAATGTAGGTATGCTATATAATATGGGGCATATAATATGTGAAGTATAAGTACCATGTGATTATAACGGCGTTGGAGGGAATATAAGTGTTCACACTTCCTGTCTACCATTCGCTATAATATGGTATTACTGCCTGTCACTGAAATGTAAATGGAATTTCAGCATTAATCACCAAATAACGAGATCGGGTGACCGTAAGAGATTAGTGTATGCCTCCTGTTTTGGTCGATCGTGGGATTCTGACCCCAGGTTCGAACCTTAGCTGAGTAAAACCAATGACTTAAAATGATATGACTTTCGTTGCCTAACCTGGCATTTGGTATTACTAGGATAGTGAAAGGAGCAGTGGAATGAGGAAGACTCACAAGCTCATGAAGATGCACCAGCCTTCATGCTTCCATCAGGAGAACTGCTCACAGCACCCACAGGCCTAAGAGCCCTTAAAATCTCATCAATGACAGCACTAGGGCATGACAATGGTTATACCCTTCATAGCCTTAGAAGAGGGGCTACCCAAGCCTGGCAGACAGCAGGCCCATATATTGAACATATTATGCAAGCCGGCACATAGCGCAGTAATGCAGTAAAGGCTTACCTGAACACATCAGTTATTACATCAGCTCCCACAGCACTCGGCTATTTGCTGTTTTGAGCGCTGTTTTCGCTACCTTTATACTGTTATTCTCCCCAATGATCAATACAACTTGAGCTTATGATACTAAGATGATATTCTGAACTGATCTACTAATGCTGACTTAAGGCTTGTACTCGGTGCAACCCATTGTACAAATATACGGATTTTCGGTTTAGAATTATATATTGGCAGAGAGCATTATTGTCTGAGAGTGGGGAGAAGGTTATGTAATCTAAAAGCAATGATGCCCCACTCACATTATGACATGATATAAACTATGTGAAATATATGTTCAATCAGGATGCCTAAGATTAAGGAAGAGATGTGTTATATAAGAAACAGTTCAAGGTTGATGAAATGTTCCTCTATGTATTCATAAAGAATGCAATTGGAGAGAAAGGACATTTTTGGTATATAAATATATATTTCACCTCGTCCTTGAGCCTCCTGGCTAATTATAGTTCAGGGAGAGGAAGCGCTACCCAATGAACCACTTAGCGAGCCCACCTCACCGAGAGCAGACATGGAATGGTGAGGACTGGACTACTCTTTACACTGGCATTTAGACTAGTTGGATACTATGTAAGCACATTTAGACTTCTTTTTCTTTATTGGGATATGCAGGCATATATATTATTTTATAATATGGGGAAATATTTAGTGGCTATTATGTCAATTTTAACATAGAATGTGACATAGGCATAGTGTGTCAATACATGACATTATACATGGTGTGTTGAAACACATGGGGTTTTTGGTGTTCAAAGTTATATTTGGACACTCACTATAGATGAAAATGTTTGCAGACATTTATGGGGAAAATAACATTGCTTTGGGTTGCCAAAATTAGGTACTATAGACATTGTAACACACTGTCAATACATAGGACAAGTGCTGAAACGCAGTCACTGCATTAATACAGGCATACACATGGGATTTGTGACACTGTACATTTGACAGTCATGAGAAATAATACTTAGTATTTGATTTGTATTCAATTGACTATCCATGTTATTGCTGGTTCATTATTGGGGTTTTACATCCTGGTTACATCTAAGGTATTTCAGGATGGGTGCCAACTTGTGACAGTTGTGCTTATGGTGACTTTTAGTGCTGCCCCACCGGTAGACGGTGCCATCACCATGACCCATTTTCCCACTCAACACATACACACATTAGTCTAGTGTGTATGGTTTTTCTGTGTGTTCTGACACACGGGTACGCTTGGACAGCATGTATCTACATGACATTTACATGAAATTTAGTGAAATAAAATTATTTGTTTTTCTAACTGACTGAGATTAGTAATGTAAGAAGGTGAGCAGCGAATTATTTAACAGTGAAACTGATACTTGGTATTTGATTTATTCAAACTTCAGTTAATTAAATATTTTTCAAAATTAGTAAAAATGTGTATGTGAAACTACCGGAGGCACGGTAGCCACCGGTAGGATTGTTGGGAGGGGTGACACCCTTAGGCTCAGTGCCGAACCAATACAACTGACCATGCACATACCAGTGCCAGTCCCCGGAGGGTGGTCAAATAAAGCCGAGTGCCAAGCCAATATAAGAACTGACCATGCACCTAGCCAGTGCCAGTCCCAGAGGGTGGTCAAATAGGTTATTTGAAGGTAACAATATGATGAATTGATTATAATTACAAGAAATGCAAATACTTCCGTCAGTCGAGATGGCTTCCGACAAACTAGAGGGATTGGCTCCTCAGCATAGTTATGCAGAGGCACTGCGTACACTAGTGCACCCACTATGTGTGTATGCATACACATAATAATAAAATAGTGGAAATGAAGTCGGTGAACTGGTACTCCACAGACGGGGTGACCAATGTGACAAATGATCATGCACATTGCCAGTGCTGTCACAGCGACTGGCCATTAAAGAACCATAAAAGTCATACTTATGGGAAATAAGGTTGGCACAAGGATTAACTATTGTTATCCTTGAATGTGGGCTAGATTTGGCCATTACAATTGCAGAGATGATGTTGTATACAGCTGCACTCACTATATGTTTTTTCTATTTGCAATAGTAAAATAGTGACAAAGTCTGTGAACCATGCTAACCAAGGCATAGGCCTACTAGCAACACTATCACACTAATTAGTGGTGGGAAAACTGGCTGAATATACACATGGCCAGCAATGGCTTTACATGGTCCTAAAATGTATGACTCCTATTTGGGGCCTAGGAACTTGAAGGAGTTGAGCAGGTAAACCCCAGAATCATGCAGGTATGTACATATACATACCTCTCTTTAAGAGGGCAGAGACCCATCCAATTTAGGTATTATGGACATGATTGCACCAGGCCAGTAGCAAGGGCTGGGGTTACACAATACCCCACTTCAGTACATAGGGCTATTTTAGTGTAATAACCCATCAAGCCACCACACTGACACTCAGTGGCCAGGCTAGAGATACACCATTACATGAATGGGGGTGTATGCAATCATAGTATATGACATGTGGACAATAATAGTGGGTTCAGTCATAGCTGGAGGTGGTCCTAGGCTAGACCCAGATGATAACTGGTTACATCCATATTATTACCCCATTGGTAACATGGGGAAAACTTACTGCCACTGATGTGAGGCTAGACTGGGAATTGAGAATTATTTCATTTCATTAGAAATTTTAGACAATGTCCATGAATTGACATAAGCTTAGACAGTGGATATCAATAATGGGCATGGAGAGAACACATTGTTATAATGTGATAATGACAACAGTGTTGATTAATATCAATACTGGCATAAATATGCATTAGAAGATTGGATATGAGTTCAGCATATCCATAGCCATGTGTTTACCATGTTTGGCCACATTGACAGACACAAGTTGTCAATACGAATAGGTGCATGCTTTACGTGTTAGTTTGAACCTGCACAGATGGGTTGTCAGTAGGCAGACTTTTGGTTATGAGATAACTGTTGAAATTGTTTCAATCATACACAGGCACATAATCAGTTGCACCATATTGCCAACATAGCATGGAGTATTGATAAAGTTAAGCCCAGAGTAGGGCTGCCATGTTTTGCATAGGAAACCTGGTATATGAAAAGACCTTGACACATACTTGAGTCAACATATTGAACTACAAATTTAATGTTTTAAATATGCACTACTACAAATGTAACACCATAGCAAACTTAGGTTGCATATTTGGACAGAGGTGTGAATATAATAGACAAGAAATCCCTATAAACATAGGTACACAGAGGTGCTGGTAATACACCTAGATACACCTGTCATATTCAACTGATTCAGTTGCCATCGACCATTGTATATGAATACAAACATGGATTATATACAGTTTGGACACAAACATAATAGTTTGATGCACTGAGGCTCGAACCTCATATTCTTACACATTGGAACATGTGTTCTGGAAAGAAACAGGGACACAGACTTGATAAGTCTAAAACACTCAATGAACAGATTGAGTTACCAAAAGTTGCATGGCCAGAAGATACTGTCAACATGCACATGTGACTCCACATTGGTGTTAACAACACGCACATAATCAAGTTAAGAAATTGAGCTGGGTGGCAGAAGATTCAGTGTGAACTAAATACAAGGGTTCACCTCTCTGTAAGATACATATCTAGGTATACCCACATTGGTATTTGGCTGTATGATATGGATGAACTCAATAGGAGGGTTCAGTTCTCTGTGTGATACATATCTAGGTATACCCACATTGGTATATGGTTGTATGATATGGGTTGTAATTTGAACACATATTACCTTGTGAAACCATTACTCTACAGGTCTACTGTTAGTGACTTGAAGAACATTGGAAGGTATGGAAGGATATTTATGATAGCTTACAATTTTGTAATATTGCACTTCAGCTTCCTTTTAGTGAAAGCACTTGCTAAAACCATATATGTTTCTTTATGATACTAGTTAAGATAGGATGTATTGGAAACATTTAACTTACCTGTTTGGGAGGTCACTGAATTGACCCCCTAATAACGCATCGCAATGTTTTGCTAACTGGTAGCAAACTACACTGTGGAGTCATCAGAGGACACAGAAACTATGTCTATATGTGGTAACTTGGCAAGACAAAAGCTTGCAGCATTTAATTGGAGGTTATATATTCATAGAATATGAGATATTACATAGATATCTCTCCAGCCCTATTTCAGAGGACTTGGGTCCAAATAAAAATTAATTTACTCTGTACCAGTAGGGATAAATGTGTTAATGCTCACAAAGACATTACAACAAAAGGCTGAAGAAAAGATTCCTTGGCTATCAGTTTACTGCGTTAAAAAGAAATCATTAGGTTCTGAATTCTAATACTATAAGGAATTTAGAAATGGAAGGTGAAATGGAAATTATAAGTACGTAAACATCTGCCTGAACTATAATTAGCCAGGAGGCTCCTACCCTACAGTAAGATTATGTAAATTAATTTTGGCAAGCCTTGCCATTACCCCTATCCTCCGGTACCCAAAAAGTAGGAAACCAATCAGTTCCCAGAAGTGTTAAGTTGAGCACTGGACATGATGGTTGAATTGGTAGTGCACCGACTGGAGTCCCATGCGGGAGGTTGTGGGTTCGAACTCTGTTCGAGTCAAACCAGAGACTTGAAAATTAACTAAATAAATTAACAAAAGTAGCTAGGTAAAGAGCGGTTCATTGGGTAGTGCTTCCTCTCCCTGACCTATAACAAGCCGAGGCCTAGGACTCGGTAAAACAACAATTATGTGTCAACTATACCCAGGTAAGTCTCACATAATTATTCTATATATATTTGTAACTGTTTGCAACTACCGGTTACCATGGTACCGAAGGGCAGCACACCAGCCTAATCTGCATATACACTGAGACACCGCCTGCAGCTGGGTGGAGTGGCAGCCACCCATGCTGGGGGTTGCCACCCTCCCAGGCTGTGGTGGGTGCCTGATTGGCTGGATGTGTGAGGTCCAGTCACCCCCTCCCCTCTTGGCTTCTGACCACATGAGATGCACAAGATTATGTAAATGAAGGACCGATGCTCCAGTCACACTGGACACCGGCAATCTACTCCTGACTCTTGAGTGAGACAGACCTACTCTAGAGCAGGAACCCCAGATACTCTGTCTGATGCTAGCAAAATTCATATATTCCAATTGAGGGTGTACACAGCCGTAGGACTCCTGTCCCATGGGCTGTAGGCACTGCTTTCTATACAGGCTAAAGTAGTAATGGGATTCTGTGTAGACAGAAGCTAGGGGGATAGGGTGATAGGTCACTAGTAGGTGAACAGGAGTTGATGCAATAAAGCACAACATCTTCACAGTCAATCTTTGTGACTTGTCTTCCCTTTCTTCCTTAGGTGTGGTTACTAAGTATTAGTCTTGGTTTGAATAGAAGCATCACAGGTGAAATAAAGGGGGAAGAGTTTGTGATATTATCTGTTGTTCATGACGGCCGGAACACAGTAATATTATACCATGATTCGATAGGGTTTACCCCTATCCTGTAATCAACTTCATAATGAGGTTCATAATTACATGACGACCAGTTGTTTTGTTCGCATTTATGGTCTATGCTTGAAACGTCTAATTACTGATAAGTTCAAGTTGCACTACCTTTAAAACTGGTCCAATGTCGACCACTTGATGTAATACATGATCAGATCTGTACAAGCCCAGATTTGTTAGGCTTGAAACGTTTCTAGTGATCGACTTCATAAAGATATGTTATAAAAGTTTACTTGTTAAAACTCATGTGCACCTGCCTTGTCTCCAGTTTGTCCGAGTGCAGTGAATTAAAATTGCAATGTTTACACAGATGAGCGTGTTAATTAAATCAGGAAGAGTGCATGGACGTGTTAATTCAATCTAAGCGAGTTCATGAACATGTTAATTAAATCAGGGAGAGTATCTGGGCATGTTAATTAAATCAGGGAGAGTGCATGGACATATTAATTAAATTAGGGAGAGTGCATGAACATGTCAATTGAATCAGGGAGAGTGCATGGACATGTTAATTAGATCAGGAAGAGTGCATGGACTTGTTAATTAAATCAGCGAACATGCATTGGTGTGTTAATTAAATCAGGGAGAGTGCATGGACATGTTAATTAAATCAGGGAGAGTGAATGGACATGTTAATTAAATCAGGGAGAGTGTATGGACATGTTAATTAAATCAGGGAGAGGGTATATACATGTTAATTAAGTCAGGGAAAGTGCATGGGCATGTTAATTAAATCAGGGATAGTCCATGGACATGTTAATTAAATCAGGGAGAGGTTATATACATGTTAATTAAATCAGGGAGAGTGCATGGACATGTTAATTAATTCAGGGAGAGTATGGGCATGTTAATTAAAGGTGCATGGTCCGATGGTTTTGAGTTTCTGGAATTTTCTGAGATAAATATATAAGATTGCTCACTATAACCTACCCTACTTTAGTTTGAAGTAACTTTTATTTTAAATGGCTAAGTTTGGAGATATTTGAAGTACAACCATGCCAAATTAATTTTGGCAAGCCTGCCAAAACTCTGCCACCATAGGCTTCTGCTGTAACAGGTTCTATTAAACTGCACCAGTATTTACTTCTATGTGGCAACAACTGTTTAATAAGTGCATCTGTATCTAAGTTAGATATGTTCAATCAAATCTAGATAATTGTTTTGGTTTTGAAAATGTGATGCTTCATCGGACTACGCAGCTTTAAATCAAGGAGAATGCATGGACATGTTAATTACATCTGTGTCTAATCGAATTTGCAAACATGGAAGATCATAATGTAATTCGTTCAAAATCAGCGTAAATTGTGAGTAGCACAAAAAGCACCCACCCGGGGCATAATCGATTAATCAACCCCGGTCACCCGAGCCACTTTTTGGGGCATGCACACATCCTACAGACTTGGGTTGAATAAACGAATACGCTCGGGGAGGACAAAATGGTGGCTTAATCTAAAAGCTTAATAGCTTTTTTTCAATAACCGATATATGTTCAGCAAAATAGGATTTAAAGTATTTTGTGATTGTAGAAGCTGACAATCTGGGTTATTAAAAAGAAAATCATTAAAACAACATGTAGGAGTCGTACTGGTAGCTGTTATCCTACAGCTACCAGCTCAGATGTAACGTCATCGCTCCTCGCAAACCCCAGCCAAGAGGTGGGTTACTGGGGTCGGGTTGTTTTGCACATGGCACATGTATTTGTCGACTCCACTCGCGGTGTTCTATTTGAAATTCTGATGACTCGGGTGAGCCGAGTAGCCCGGGTCGTGTTAATCGATTACGGAGCCTGCCGAGAGGCGTTCTTCTGGACACGCCATGTAAATATTGAGCCACTTCCGGTCTCCCGCCAACTGGGAGGCCGGCATGCACTGCGGCCTGCGTCTATGGACGGCGTCCCGGGTGTAAGCCATTGTTCGGGATGCCATTACCAGACCGGGTTAGCCATCATTCTCAGCTGGATGCTGATGAATCTTTGATACGGACATCCGGGCTAGTACCAACCAAGCACGCCTCCCCCTCCGTTCGCCGACTCTCCCGCCGCTTTTTCCCCCCTAAATTGAACAAATGTCGTCACTTGGCCCAGCTGTGAGCAGACCGTATTTTAAGTGCTCGGAGAGTACCCTCTCTCGGTGAACATGAAAGAGTACCAATGAATATATATTATATATATGAGTCAGCCTTACGAAAATGGGCCAATTGGTGGTTTCTTTAAGATGTCGGCATCGCAATTCTTAAAGTGTAGTGCATTCCTTTGTTTTTTATTACATTATCCTAGAAACAAATAAGGTTGTTGTATTTTCTCTACCTTTACATTCAGGATAAATTTAAGGACTTTGCAACACCTCTGTCAATGTTAAACTATAAGTATGCCAATCGACACCGACATCCAATGATCGACGCTGACAACTTTAACAGATGTCGGCATCGCAATTCTTAAAGTGTCATGCATTTCTTTCTTTTATATTAAATTATCCTAGAAACAAATAAGGTTGTTGTATTTTCTCTACCTTTACATTCAAGATAAATTTAAGGACTTTGCAACACCTCTATCATTGTATCAATGCTAAACTGTAAGTATGCGGATTGACGCCGACATCCAATGATCGACGCCGACAACTTCCCCCAATTGGCCTCTTTTCGTGATACTGACTCATATGTATAATACATATAATATATAACATATGGCATAAAGTATGTGAAGTATAAGCATTATGTGAGTATAAAGTCGCGGAAGGGAATGTATTATTATGATAATCGATTTATTACAACTGAATAAACTAGATCACGGTTCCGACTGCGCATGCGCTGAAAACGGCGTTGGGAGCAAAGCAAAGGCGTCCGGCCATTGAGTTTGCCTATACGCGCAGTGAAAAACGTCAGTTCTATTCAAAATTAATAGAAATCCAAAAGCCTAACCATATCAATTTAATATAATCTTTTTGATAAACATGTTTTCTATATGTATTCCAAGCGGGTTGTCTCTAGGTGGTGTGGTTTTATCAATATTTTACTTTTTCTGTATGGAGATTGCTCACTGCCATTGACAATGCATTGAGTTACTGGCTATGGCTCTAACACTAGTCTGAGTGCCTAGATCTTTCTAAATCTAAATGCACATGGCATAAGATGTGCTGATTATATTGATGTAAATGCAATGCTGGATAAAAGATTAATATCTTAATTTATTATATATATATTTTTAGTTAGTATTCTATGTTTCAAACAAGAGCTGAGATGAGCTGAAACTAGCACATTTCATAGCTGCACCCATTGTATTAGCATGGGCCATGTGCTTTTGGGGGGGTTGTTTTGCTCTGACCCATCCCACAATGCACCGCGCCGCTGGAACCGTGATGTAGTCTATTCTCTCCATGTATTTGCTCCATTCCTTGCATCCTGGGACCGGTGGTGCCACCACCGGCCCAAACCCTACCTACAGGCACTCCATACGGTCATTTGTGTCCGAGACTAATATATAATATATAACATATAATGTGCCATATAATCTATTATGGGAATATAAACAAGGACACTACCACTTATCAGTTATCTTCTATATGTGATATATTAGCTATTACCCACTATCATACAGTCATAGGACTTAGTTCCTGTTTCTGCCACTACGGCGCCACCTCTGAGTGGCTCCTGGCCACCCTGATACCAGCTGCGTCTGGCCACTACCGTCTCTGGAAAATAGAATATAGAATAATTAATGTATAGTATATAATATATATCATATATCATATATAAACATATATTCATGCATGTCATGAACATAAAGTTGTGTCATTCCCAATCCTGCTTCCTACTTCTCTGTTCACGTGACAGCAATGTGTTCTGATTGAATCACTTACGCCTCAAGTCAGCGCGTATTATCAAATTATGACGACAAACAAAAACCCCATCATAATTCACAATCTGGACGACTGGCCTCACACCCATCAAGTCCACAATGAGAATGCAATAATGGCTTTCAATATGGAATCCATTTAGGCTGCGTTTTGTTTTAGGCTTAGTAAGCCTCTTATTCGAATATATTAAAAGAGCCATTTTTGCAAGCCACTCATTGATTAATTTCATGAACAGACAAAAATGGCTACTTTCATATGGGGGTAAACGACTGCGTAATTCATGTGTAACAGTTAACACCAAAGGACGCGTGGACGAATCGGTAGAGCGCAGACTTCCCGTGCGGAAGGTCGGGACTTCGATTCCCAGTTGGCTGAAACCAATAACATACAAAGTTGGTACATGTCGCTTCCTAGCCAGGCGCTGGCTTTATTAGGATAGGACAACGACTGATTTACTCGGTATTGGGGTAACATGACTGAATGAGACATAAGGTTATGTTGTCGATGGCCTCATTTCCCAGTGGGGCAGCAATAAAAAGTCACCATCAGTGCACTGTCACAAGTCGGCACCGATCCTGATATTGATATGACCTTAGATGTTGCCAGGACGTAAAACGCCAACATTTTCACTTAACTGCTTTTGATGCTACATTTTCCTGTTATTTAGTATTCAGTTATTCGAAGCGAGCTGTGGCGTCACACCGTCGAACCTGTACCACGTGACCACTGTTCTTGTCGGCTGTGCGAATGTGCAGTGCGCCACCTGTCTCATTAACTCGTCGTATGGCACATGCACGCATCAGTGCTGCCACCAAGCGTCAGACTCCGGAACTAAACGTGACTGCGCACGCTAGTCCACTCAGTATGTGTCGTGCACCGGCATGCTTTGTTTCTCGCAAGCACGATAATGTTGGTTGGTTGTTGCAGTTTGACATCCTGGCAACATATAGGGTCATATCTTGGGTACTGACTTGTGACAGTGCACACTCATGGTGACTTGATAGTGTTGCCTCACTGGGAAATCAGGCTGCCGGGAACATGACCTGATATCGCACTCAGCCATATTATCCTGACACTGAGTTAACCAGTCCTTGCCCTATTGTATTAATGCCGAACACCAGGCTAGAAAGCGACAAGTATCAATTTTATAAGTCATTGGTTTGACTATATCGGGAACCGAACTCCCGATCTCCCGCACGCCAGACCCGCATTCTACCGATTCGGCAACCACGTCCGGTGATGGCAGGTTGGTGGACATAATCCGAACCCCCACAGGACCTCGGGAAAATGGCCTTTCTGGGCTGAAAGCTCTGTTTGAGTGAATTGTGTCAGTTTAAATGTGAGCCGGGCTTCAATAATCCACGCCTTGCTGTGAGGGGCGCTGTTGGTGGCGGTCATTATTGGGTGGTAACGCAGGCAGGTTAGTGCTTCATATAAATAGTGGATGTCGCGACATCAGATGCGTTAGCCTAGTGTGCACTTTGTGGGCATGATCCTACTTACTGTAGCCATTATGACCGTCAGGCACAGTGTGGTGATCGGACCAAAAGAGAATTTATTTATAAATAATATACACATAGTCATGCGTAATGTGTAACACTGTAATACATGCATAAAATAATACATGCCTAAAATAATAAATGCATAAAATAATACATGCATAAAATAATACATGCATAATATATCATATATATATATTAATATTATATATATTATAATATTACTATATATAATATATTAACATATGAAATATATATAATAAATGGAGGTAATGTATCATTGAACTTTAAAAATAAAATTAATGTTCTTGATTTCAGGTTTCAAAAGAGAATTCTAGATTATATATCGTACGTTGGATATTCTATTTTCTATACAATTTATAATACTGTAATGGTGGTGATGAAAATGGGAAATATTGCGCCTAGAGCAGGACTCAAACCCACATCTCTGTGCATTCCGGGCCAGTGTGCTAACCATTACACCACCTAGGCTCCCTATGTGGTTACTTGCCTGAGAGGTCAGTGCAGATTACTACACTACATTGTACCGACCCCCCCAAGGAGGAGGCTAATGACTAACATGTGTATATATATATATACATAAACAATACTCGTACTCATAGAGGTGGACAATAAATTGACCAAAATCCAGCAACCTGGGGCCATATGCAGGAGTCAGTGTTAGCGGGGTTTGGTGTTAGAGCTTGTTACCGTTTAGCTATCACCGACGTCGGGAACTGTGTCAAGTCGTATGCAGGAGCATGTAACACTTTCATTATAGCTAAACTTGAATTATTTATAGATTTGGGAAATCCCTCTGTGTCTGTACCCATATATCTATTCAATGCTGTCATATTTAACAGAATTACATACGCAATAAGTGAAATTTGATCAATTTAACCCTAAAAGCGAACCGATATTAAGACCATCGACACATTGGCGGCGTTATTCATATTGTCAAATCGACGAAAGCAAACAAAACAAACCGCCGCCGCCGCCGCCGTCGCCACCGCCGCGTCGACGTCGATATCCATACTGCCCGCCGCCGCCGCCGAATCGGCGGGAATGTATTAGGCCCAAATCTATTCAATGCTGTCATATTTAACAGAGTTACATAGTCAAATAGTGAAATTTTATTAAATTAACCCTAAAATCGAAGCGAGATTAACGCTGTCGAACCGACGAATGCAAGCAACCGCCGCCGCCAGTATGGAAAGCGACGTCGATGCGGCGGCGGCGGCGGCGATTTGTTTACATTACGTTCGTCGATTCGAAAATATAACTATTAATATCGCCGCCAATACGGCGGTAGCCTTAGTAAGGCTTCGAATTTAGGGTTAAATTGATAAAATTTCACTTATTGCGTATGTAATTCTGTTAAATATGACAGCATTGAATAGATTTGGGCACAACCTTATGCTAACACCGCCCTTATACGTCCTATGAAACGGGGTTAGTGTCGCGGACCTTAAACGCGCGGTGTTAGGCCTATCACTGACTCGTGCATACCGACTTTTCGGCGCTAAACCAGAAATCCCCTCTAAACGCGTTTTGGCCCGGTAACACCGACTCCTGCATATGGCCCCAGAAACGGAAATAGCCCTATATGGGTGCCGCCATTCTGTCCGCAGCAGAATCGAGGAACAACTACACTGGTCCCTCACTACAGGCCCAATTTATGGTATTCGGGGTCAGCGATTGGTTAATAATATATAATAATACAATATCTATTTCCACATGATCAATGTACACACAATTTGATATTTATATCAGTAATTTTTTCACATGAAAAAGGAGAAAGCAACAAGATAAACAACAATGACGGCCGTATTCGATTATCATGACCGCGACTCAGGTCATCCGAGTTGCTAGAATTTCAAATCGAACACCGCGACTGAAGCGCGAGTGGAGTAAAAAAAATACATGCACCATCATAAAATACTTTGCTGCAGTTATATCGGGGGTTTGGTCCTAAGCATTGCTTATTCATATTACATTATATATTCAATATTGAATATTGTATTTATCATGTGTCATATATTATATGTTACACATACATATTATATATTACGAGTAGATACTTTTGAATTAGCCAATAAGGGATAACTGAAGAATGATATCTCACTTCCCTGCTCTTCACCAACATGTGTGTGAAATCTGGGCCGCGTTCAGGGTATGTCTCAGCGATGTCTCGGCGACGTTGTGGCGATGCTTTTTGGCTTATCTGCATTCAGGGTGCGTCGCCTCACTTTTCAGATAGGAGAGAAAAAGCGCCTCGAAAATGGCCGCCGTCTCCAGTGGTTTCAGCCTATCACAGCACAGCTTTCCCATTGCAAATGGCCGCCGCCAATGGGGGCGGCCATTTTTGAGACAACCAACTGCTTTTGCCATTCAGACTGGTGTGACGTCATGCCCGTCGCCGCCAAGACGGAGCCTGAATACGGCCCAGATCACTCCATGCGAGGCAGACACTTAATTGCCCCAATTATCGCCCTACCCCTGACGGTCCCAACTTAACCCCTTCCTGTTGAGTCACTTCTCTGGTTCTCGGTAGGTGCCGCCACACCACACAGCACTGCTCACCGGTGTTCTACCAGGAGGTATAGAACGAGGTCATCTAAGCCTTTGCCGTTGATTCACCATCCCCTCGCATACTTAATTATCATCATCATCATGCTGTCAGTCGCAATGTGACAAAGACTGCTTTCATTACTTAACCGCCACTCTACAATTAGCTCTCTGCTGTGAGAGTGATGTTATTTCGTGCAGTTGTACATTTCATAAAAGCTGCTTGCAAAGTGTTGAAGTGCTACGGGGCAAACTATTTGTCCCTGCATTGGCTGGTCGGGGGATGTTGGGAGTTCCATTCATCACCCCCTTAATGCTGCCATGGTAACATGGCTTTCTGTTAGGGTTTGCTCCCTTAGCATTTGGTTCTATCAAGAACCTGTACCACAAGGCAGTGGTTTACAACTTTGCAAGGCAGGGGCGTCAAACTCCCTGAGATATTTTAGAACCTAAGGTATCAGAGATACTGCAATACCCGCATACTTAATTATAGAGCGTGATTTAAAAGCTACATAGTCCGATGAAGCATCAAATTGTCAACCAATTATCTAGATTTGATTCTGCATACTGCTGAACATTTGGGGGGTGGTCTTTTTTGTTACATTAGTTGATTAAACAGGAACAATTTCAATCACAGATGATTGGTCTTCCTCATTCCACTGCTCCTTGTCCTATCCTAATAATGCAGTGTGCCAGGCTATGTAGCCACAAGTATCAATGCTTAAATCATTGGTTTGACTCGACCAGGGTTCGAACCCGTGAGTTCGAATTCCACGACCTACCAAAACGGGAGACAGATGCTCAACTCATTCGGCCATCCGGTCTGGTGTATGAAGCATTTGTTTGCAGATAGATGGGCAAACTAAATCAATTTAATAAAACCTGTT
The DNA here is from genome assembly GCA_030323885.1 of Branchipolynoe longqiensis. Taxonomy (NCBI): domain Eukaryota; kingdom Metazoa; phylum Annelida; class Polychaeta; order Phyllodocida; family Polynoidae; genus Branchipolynoe; species Branchipolynoe longqiensis. The sequence goes on along the minus strand of JASIRB010002995.1, from coordinate 33,473 downwards.
ATTGCATAAGCCTATCATGTCAGAGTTTTGGCAGCTTGCAAAAACTAATTTGGCATAATTATTCACACTTCAAATATCTCAAAACTTAGTCATTTAAGCTAAAAGTTACTTCAAGCTAAAATAATGTAGATAATAACAATTGTAATGGCCCACGGCCCTCCGACTCACCCTTTCTCACACGAAAGAACACCAAGATTCAATTCAGTGTACGCTTCACCTGGTTTATTGAACCCTCTGCTCTCCGCGGCGTCAGTAGTTGTCTGACCCGCCCCTGACTCGCCAGATCCCACATCGACTCTATAGGTGTGTGTGGGGGGGTGGGTCAACCACACGCAGTAGAGGTCAGCCCAGTTGGGGTCTGACCGGTGGTGACCCGTGCCGCCACCTAGCGCAGTGTAGTGGTACTGCGCTGGTGGCGTCGTAGTCTCCGCTGCTACCGCGTGATAGTAGAGCTCATGTTCAGACTACTACACAATCAATTTAATATATTTATCGCAGAAAGCAATGACTTATCAAATTGATACTTGTCGCTTCCTAGCCTGGCACTCGGCATTAATAGGATATGGCAAGGACTGGTTAGCTCACTGTCAGGATAATATGACTGAGTAGGATATTGGGTCATGGTGCCAGCGGTCTGATTTCCCAGTGGGGCAGCACTAGAAAGCTACCATAAGTGTATACTTTCACGAGTCGGTACCCATCCTGCTATGACCATAGAGGTTGCCAGGACATAAAACTCTAACAACCGACCAACCCACCAACCAATTGTGCTATGTTGCTGTGCTAAACATATCCATGGTTTCTACTGTACCACCCTGGCGTTCCTACTATACCACCCTGGAGCTCCTACCTTGCCACCATGGAGCTCTTACCATGCCACCATGGAGCTCCTACTGTGCCACCCTGGAGCTCCTACTGTACCACCCTGGAGCTCCTACTGTACCACCCTGGAGCTACTATTGTACCACCCTGGAGTTCCTACTGTGCCACCCTGGAGCTCCTAATGTACCACCCTGGAGCTCCTACTGTACCACCCTGGAGTTCCTACTGTGCCACCCTGGAGCTCCTACTGTACCACCCTGGAGCTCCTACTGTACCACCCTGGAGCTCCTATTGTATCAGCCTGAAGCTCCTACTATACCACCCTGGAGCTCCTACTGTACCACCCTGGAGCTCCTATTGTACCACCCTGGAGCTCCTACTGTACCACCCTGGAGCTCCTACTGTGCCACCCTGGAGCTCCTATTGTACCACCATGGAGCTCCTATTGTACCACCCTGGAGCTCCTACTGTACCACCCTGGAGCTCCTATTGCACCACCCTGGAGCTCCTACTGTACGACACTGGAGCTCTTACTGTACAACCCTGGAGCTCCTATTGTACCACCCTGGAGCTCCTACTGTGCCACCCTGGAGCTCCTATTGTACCACCATGGAGCTCCTATTGTACCACCCTGGAGCTCCTACTGTACCACCCTGGAGCTCCTATTGCACCACCCTGGAGCTCCTACTGTACGACACTGGAGCTCTTACTGTACAACCCTGGAGCTCCTATTGTACCACCCTGGAGCTCCTACTGTGCCACCCTGGAGCTCCTATTGTACCACCATGGAGCTCCTATTGTACCACCCTGGAGCTCCTACTGTACCACCCTGGAGCTCCTATTGCACCACCCTGGAGCTCCTACTGTACGACACTGGAGCTCTTACTGTACAACCCTGGAGCTCCTATTGTACCACCCTGGAGCTACTATTGTATCACCCTGGAGCTACAATTGTACCACCCTGGTGCTCCTACTGTACCACCCTGGAGCTACTATTGTACCACCCTGGAGCTCCTACTGTACCACCCTGGAGTTCCTACTGTACCACCCTGGGCCTCCTATTGTACCACCCTGGAGCCACTATTGTACCACCCTGGAGCTACTATTGTACCACCCTGGTGCTCCTAATGTACCACCCTGGAGCTCCTACTGTGCCACCCTGGAGCTCCTACTGTGCCACCCTGGAGGTCCTACTGTACCACCCTGGCCCTCCTATTGTACCACCCTGGAGCTACTATTGTACCACCCTGGAGCTACTATTGTACCACCCTGGCGCTCCTACTGTACCACCCTGGAGCTCCTACTGTACCACCCTTGCGCTACTACTGTACCACCCTGGCGCTCCTACTGTACCACCCTGGAGCTCCTACTGTACCACCCTTGCGCTACTACTGTACCACCCTGGCGCTCCTACTGTACCACCCTGGTGCTCCTACTGTACCACCCTGGCACTACTACTGTACCACCCTGGCGCTCCTACTGTACCACCCTGGTGCTCCTACTGTACCACCCTGGTGCTACTATTGTACCACCCTGGCGCTACTACTGTACCACCCTGCAGGACACTTTACTCCAATGCCACTAGGGCTTCTCCCCGTCCACACACACACACCCCGCCCTCCCCCTCCCCCCTTTCCCCTTCCCCTCCCCTCTCCTCCCCCTTTCCCCTTCCCTCTTCTCCCTCTCCACCTCCCTCTTCTCCCCTCCCCCTCTCCCTGGCCGCTCTCCATGGCAGCTCTCCCTGGCCGCTCCCCCCACCTCGCCCCCCCCCCCCGGTACACGTCCTGCAAGGCGCCTGACGGATGTGTGGCTGGACGTATATGACGTAGTTATGGTGACACGCTGACAGAGCTCCGTTGTCGCTGCAGATTTGTGACGAGAAATTACGAGACCGTTAGCGAGGGACACCTTCACCCACAATGCCGCCATTTTGTTGTTCCTGAATAAACAACACTGATGGATACGTTGTCTACAAGAGCAAGTCTCTCCACCATCATCCCCTTTAACTTCTGATCACACTTTGTGGCCTTATTCTACGTCAATGCAATAAAAGCTGTGTGTTCCTACAAATAGAGGACTTGTTGTATATTATATTTATAGGTCAGCCTGTTCGGGCGGCCATGTTTATTTGAGTGAACCCGGGTATAACGGACGTGTGTGGTAATAAAGAGGCATGAGTTACAGTCCCCTCTAGTTAATCTGACAGCACAGCATGATTTAACCAGGCGTAGTAGACATAATGTTGTGTTGTACGAACTGTGTACACTCTTTGATGGCCGAGTGGTTGAGGGGGGGTGTTCAACAGCGACACCGTTATCACACAGATGCCTACACACACGGAATTAATATCACCTGAAATATTTGTAGATTTAGTATATATATGTCTAATTTAATCATTTAGTTTTATCTATATCTAATGTACAGCATATCTATATATACATATATATATTTATATAAAGGCCTGCTACAGTACGAAGAACAAGAAACAAGGATGTTGTTGTATATTTGGTGTTGTCATATCAGGACGGGTACCGACTTGTGACAGTGCGCACTCATGGTGACTTTATAATGCTGTCCCACTGGAAGATCAGGCTGCCATCACCATGACCTGATATCCAACTCAGTCACATTATCCTGACACTGAGCCAACCAGTCCTTACCCTATCATAATAATGCCGAGCGCCAGGCTAGGAAGCAACAAGTATCAATTTTTAAGTCATTGGTTTGACTCGACCAGGGTTTGAGCCCACGACCCCACGATCTACCAGCATGGGAGGCGGACGCTCTAACTCATTCGGCCATCCCGTCTGGTCTTCTAACAAGGAAGTAGTTGTATGAGTTATATATTCTCTGGCTAGGAATATCAGCCTAACCTAATAAAAGAACTAATCCTCCGACGCAAGTGATGTTTTCTGGGTATACAGGTACTGGGGAGTGCCGGAAGTGACACAACCAGTCATGTCACATGAAGGAGGCAGTACAGTGTATAGCATAATGATAAGGAAATAATTCCCTTCTAAGCCTTTAATACTCACATAATCCGCTATACATCACATATATTGCAAATATTCCAGTGTGTGAATTTCAATATTCGCTCCAAAGGTGAAGGCTTGGTGGCGCTACCAGTTCCAGGAGTGGGTCACTCATAGAATAGTACACAGCATAGCCGTGGTTAATAATAATAACATAATATAAGGAACATCCCATACGCGCCTTTATACTGGTATAATTCTTATACCTCACATCTGTGCCTATGTACATATATATATTATATATATGTATCTAATGTATACATATTTGTATGGATATATATGTACATATATGTTTATATAATATATATATATGTATATATATATTTATATTTATATATATGTACATCTGTATATGTATATGATGATATGGATGAGGATAGAATACCAAAAATTCTCTTCTACTGTAAATTTGTAAAAGGACGAAGAAATTACGGTGGTCAGAAGAAAAGGTTCAAGGACTGCCTTAAATACAATCTGAAGAAATGCAATCTCAACACTGGAACCTGCAAAACAGTGGCCAACGACAGGAGTTCATGGCATGTTCTATTCGCAAATGCACAACATTGTTTAAACCTGCTTGTATATCTCAAGTAATTGAAAGTATCAGCAGAGGAAAGATCGTCTACATCACCCACCAGACTCTCTGACTGCAGCTACACACATGTCCAACATGCCACCAGACATTCGAAGCATAAATTGGATTCATCGGTCATAGATGAGTTCACAACAAATGATTAGTTGCGGTCATCATCACCACCGATAGACACCCAAGAAGACAGCTTGGTATGCACATAACATGCTATGGCTCCTGTGTCAGAGAGAATATATTATTAACGATGTTAATATATATTTGTGCTAGTGTATGATGGATAGACGATGGAGATAAACTTAAATAGTCCGATGGTTTTGACTTTCTGGTATTTTCTGTGATACATATATTAGGTTGGTTGCCTGAATCTGCCTTAGTTTAGTTTGAAGTAAATTTGCTTTAAAATGACAAACTCAAGCGTTCGTTGAAGTGTGAACATGCCAAATTAGGGGGGATGGGAGGGGGGGGAGGGGGGGGAAGCCCGCCCCCCCCCCACTCCGGCCAATAACAACTCCTGCCAGCCCTCAAGGCGTGGCACTATTCTGGCATCTCCCGGAGCCACCGCAGCTGGTCAGTCCTCTCCAAACCCCTGCACTGACCACTTCCCCACCTCCAACTTTACCCACCCACCCACCCAAACCTGCAATTGATTGTGCCCACAACAATCAACAAAACCGAAAAACAATCAAGCATTTAAAGTAAAAAATTAAAATAAAGAATACCAGCTAATCAGAAACTGACACCCGCGCAGTTGACAGATCACGCCTAATTTAATGTCACATTACTGATAATTTACCCTCTACTGTTATCTCATATGTTTATCATTAACTATTGCTATTGTACTTTAAGGTAATTGATTACTCGTTTGTTAAATCGTTCACATGACTCATATGCCCTCATCACATGTCATTTCCCCAATATATCGGGGCCTTCGCTTGTTCGCTTCTTGACCGATGATACACAGTCAATGTACATGCCGCCGGGCGGGCAGTGCCTGAATAAAAGCCTTGATTAACCCACTCATGCCTCTGAGTCAGCTGTGTCCTTGAGCAATGCATATTTATGTATGGATTTATATATTTATTTATGTATATAGTTATTTATATATCTATTTTTATTTGTATGTGTATATATATACTGGAGGCAAGTGACGATTCAACTGGAGGCAAGTGATGATAAAAACTGGAGGCAAGTGACGATAAAAACTGGAGGCAAGTGACGATTCAAACCAACTCGAGCAGCGTCGAAACCGCCAGGACCGCAGCAGGGCCAGCGGACGACGCCGATTGGACGCGACTTAAGTCGAGTAGAATCGAAACTAATGAATAATAAATAATTCTCCGAGCGTTTATATGTATATAATAGATTATATATAATATATTATCTATTTATGTATATACGGTATTCATTTAAATATGTATTATATATTTATTGATAAATGTATTGATATAGTTATTTATATAGTTATTTATATATTTATGTACATATTTACTATATATTTATTTATATATGAAGAGTTCAGGCGCAAAACCATGTAAACGCAGAGTTTAAATAAAAGAGTTGTACGTGAAAATAAGTTTAAAGCTCAATAATTCCACTTTGCATATGAATACATGGTTATGGAGCAATATACAAATCGGTTGGAATATAAAAATATAAACATTTTGAAGGTTTGATTCCAATGTTTCTCTGCATTTTTGGATTGGCGTTTATGTGGTTTTGCGCCTGAACTCTTCATATTACGTATATATTATTTCTAGGTATATTTATGTATACATATTTATTTATTTATATATTTATTTCAATAATTATTCATATATCATTTATAATTATATATATATTCATTTATATATATATTATTTGAATGCATTCATGTATTTATTCACAAATATTGTATGCATATATTTATTTGTGTATTTATTTTTATATTTATTGTTACATTTATTTATATATTTACTCATATATTTTTTTTTTACATATTTATATACATATATTTATCTATATATATATTTATATATTTATTGATGTACAAATATATTCGTGGATTTAGGTGTCACTAAACTACGTTAATGGATGAAGCCAATATCCGAAGGTAATATGCCATGAATAGTTCATGTCCAGACAATTATCCCACCCTCCTGGAGCAGGGTCGGGGTCACCAGGGGGGGCTAGGGTTCAAGGTCATCACTCAGCGAGGTTGGTGAGGGTGGTAAAAGGCTGCAGGTGCATAGACAAAATGGTGTTATCTCCTTCGGTGCTGCATATTGTATTCTATTTGCTCACTTCTGCCATGAACTTGTAAAAAAGGACGCAGAAATCAAGGTGGTTAGAAAATCAGGTTCAAGGACTGCCTTAAATACAACCTGAAGAAACGTAATCTCAACACTGAAACCATGGAAATAGTGGCCAAGGACAGGAGTTCATGGCATACTCTTATTCACAAAGGCGCAACACAGCCTGAAACTGATTGTATATCAATTTCTCAAGCTGAGCAAAAGAATCAGCGGAGAAAATATCATCTGCTTCACCTATCAGACTGTCTGACTGCAGTTACACACACGTCCAATGTGCTACCGCACATTCCAAGCACAAATTGGACTCATCGGTCATCAACAGGTTCACAACAAATCATGAGTTGCTGTCATCGTCGCCACCAATGGACAACCAAGAAGATTTGTCACCAAAAGAGGTCACATGACGACCTTTAGGGCTCACATAAACTACACTTTTAGTGAATCAAAATATAGGCAATACGTAAATATTGAGATGTAATTGACAGTATTGAGGGTAATGTTGATATGCTTTTTACTTTTATTTTTCTATTTATTATTTCTATGGCATAAGTAATGTATATGTGTTATTTTTAAATGGGGAAAGCACCTGATGAGTATTGTACTTCTGGTTATTAATAACTCCTACTAACAACCCCACCCCCAACAGCAGGACTTACATTGCCCTCCCATGTGCTACTAACAACCCCACCCCCAACAGTAGGACCTACATTGCAGTCCCATGTGCTACTAACAACCCCACCCCCAACAGCAGGACTTACATTGCAGTCGCATGTGCTACTAACAACCCCACCCCCAACAGCAGGACCTACATTGCTGTCCCATGTGCTACTAACAACCCCACCCCCAACAGCAGAACTTACATTGCAGTCCCATGTGTTACTAACAACCCCACCCCCAACAGCAGAACTTACATTGCAGTCCCATGTGCTACTAACAACCCGACCCCCAACAGCAGGACTTACATTGCAGTCCCATGTGTTACTAACAACCCCACCCCCAACAGCAGAACTTACATTGCTGTCCCCTGTGCTACTAACAACCCCACCCCCAACAGCAGGACTTACATTGCTCCAGTCCCATGTGCTACTAACAAACCCACACCCCCAACAGCAGGACTTACATTGCTGTCCCATGTGCTAATAACAACCGCACCCCCAACAGCAGGACTTACATTGCTATCCCATGTGTTACTACTAAAAAACCCACCTCCAACAGCAGCACTTACATTGCTGTCCCATGTGGTACTAACAACCCCACCCCCAACAGCAGGACTTACATTGCTGTCCCATGTGCTACTAACAACCCCAACCCCCAACAGCAGGACTTACATTGCTGTCCCATGTGGTACTACTAACAACCCCACCCCCAACAGCAGGACTTACATTGCTGTCCCCTGTGCTACTAACAACCCCACCCCCAACAGCAGAACTTACATTGCTGTCCCCTGTGCTACTAACAACCCCACCCCCAACAGCAGAACTTACATTGCAGTTCCATGTGTTACTAACAACCCCACCCCCAACAGCAGAACTTACATTGCTGTCCCATGTGCTACTAACAAACCCACCACCAACAGCAGAACTTACATTGCAGTCCCATGTGTTACTAACAACCCCACCCCAACAGCAGAGACCTACATTGCTGTCCCATGTGCTACTAACAACCCACCCCCAACAGCAAAACTTAGATTGCTGTCCCATTTGTTACTAACAACCCCACCCCCAACAGCAGGACTTACATTGCTGTCCCATGTGCTACTAACAACCCCACCCCCAACAGCAGGACCTACATTGCTCTCCCATGTGCTACTAACAACCCCACCCCCAACAGCAGGACCTACATTGCTCTCCCATGTGCTACTAACAACCCCACCCCCAACAGTACATTACTGTCATGTGACTATCAAAACTAAAACAGCAAACTACAACTAACAAACTGACGTAACCTGCCTGCTGGCCTCCCCCTCCCAATAATCCCTTCCCACCAACATCAGGATATCTCATTCCTCGCACCAACACATAAATATATTTCTATACTACAGAACAAACCAATAGTAAAGACATCTTGACTTACTAAAAGAAACATACCAACAACTAAAACCTTGCATGTTGTTAAAATGATTTAATGTACCTCATACTCATTACTTTCTGCATCGTGTACACTTTAATTTCAGCATCTACTTCACATTTCAAGACACTATATAAACCATGTTTAAAAAAACAAAAGAATTGTGTAAATACCAAGATACCTGTAACACTTCTGGCCGGAAGACCGGTGTTATGGTGCTGACACAAGATTTACATGAATAACATGCATTTACCAAAAGAAAACCAACTAAAAATAACACTCAAATATCCCTATCGAGCTGACATTGATTTACTCCTTGTCCAACTCCTAGTGACCACGTCCTACATTAACAGATTGAAATGTATTACAACTTTACCAAATTAAAGTAGAAGGTAATTTCTGCGTGCATTCTAAATAGCATGAATGTATTCACATCAATCCATCTAATATTGATATTAGTCACGTGACACTACTGTTCCCATATTGCTGTGGAACCTGTAGGTAACTACCTAGCCTGGTGCTTGGCATTACTAGGATAGGGCAAGGAGCAGTGGAATGAGGAAGACCAATCGTCCACGATTGAAATTTCTTTGCTTAATCAACTAATCTACCCCCCCCCCCCAATTCGATTGCGCTATATGCTGCAAATTGTGACTCAATAGCTATGGTAGCTCACTTTATATATACCTAATAGCCCCTGTCACACTACGACGTATCTCGCCGGCGTGCTGCCAACGCGCAAAATCACTTTTAATCGTCGAGAAACGTCCAACTTTTTGGCGGTTTGGGAAAAAGTTTGACTTCAGGGCAGCGTGTTAGTAGCGCACGGCCAACATGTGTCGACGCGTGGTGAAAAAACCCAAAAAGGGGTTGGCGCGCTGTCCTGATATCACCTTAGATGTGGCTAGGACGTAAAACAACAAAGCAACAATTTGGCGCAACATGTGGGAACGACCGTCACGCGCTCGCAGCGTCAGTGGAAAAAAAGTATACGTACCTCCAACACGCTTCTAACGTATCTCGACGACCCCCCTAACGTCGCCATAACGTTGGCACCCGCGCGTTGGTGCATGTTGGCACACGTCGAAAGTTTTGTGCAAGCACAAAATTGTCGATGCGTGGGGACGCGCGCCGACGCGCGCCGACGATCCTCGCCGTCCATCAACATGTACCGACGTGTACCGACGCGCACCTAACGCGCGCGTAACGCTTTCAGACGTCTCATGATGTTTCACCAAAAACTGACATACGTTGACACGCGTTGGCGCAAAACGGCGTAATGTGACAGCATTACTCTATAGACCATTTTTGTATCAATAATCCAGAATTGAGAAATGGCTGGAAGACCAGTGCTTCAGTGCTAGCGAAAAAACTTATTCAGCAGAATAACCATACTTAGCCCAAAGATAATATAAAAATGATGTGTTGTCTGCCTGGTGAGAGGCCAACAAGCAGTATCTTGTCTTGTACCGCAGAAACCTCTGGTGATATACGAACCCCTCCTAATGGAACTCTCACCTGCCTGCGTTGGAGCTGTCAGACTTCATCAACAATTCATCGACATTTGCTAACAGCACTGTTTCACTTCTCTTTCTTTCTTATTTTTTTTTACATTTGCTAAAGCTGCATAGTCCGATAAAAAACATCACATTTTCTAAACCGAAACAATTACCTAAATTTGATTCTACATATCTAACTTAGAAACTGGTGCACTGGAAAGTTTGTCACCACATAGGGCGTAATCGATTAATCGACTCTGGTCACCGTACCACTTTTTGGCGCATGCACACATCCTGCAGACTCGGGTCGAATAATCGAATACGCTTCTCCACGCTTGGGGTGACAAAAATGGTGGCCCTTTTATTTGTTTTTTAATAGCTGATATAATTACAGCAAAATATGATTTAAATATTGTTATGATGGCATAGTTTAGCGATATTTCCATTTCATTAATCTATGTTATTATCGACAAAGGAAATGTATGACTGGTACCAGTGGCTGTTATCCTGCAGGATGGTACCAGTGCAAATATGACATCATCTCTCCTTGCCAAGAGGTGGGTTACTGGGGTCGGGTTGTTTTGCACATGGCACGTGTATTTGTCGACTCCACTCGCGGTGTTCTATTTGAAATTCTGACGACTCGGTTCATGTTAATCGATTACAGCCATAGAAAGGAATACAGGGACAATTTAATACAATCTCTTACTGCAGAATCCTATATGGTGACAGAGTTTTGGCGTGCTTGTCAAAATTAATTTTGCATGTTTGCACTTCAAATATCTCAAAAGTTAGCCATTTAAAATAAAAGTTACTTCAAACTAAAGTAAGTTAGATTATACCGATCAACCTAATATATTTATCTCCGAAAATGACAGAAACTCAAAACGTGCGCACTAGGCAACTTCAATTAAATTTGCATAATCTGTTGGATTTGAGTTGTCATTTTCTGAGATAATCATATTAGGCTGATCGTTATATAATCTAACTTATGCTCGCACTGTCACAAGTCGGTAGCCGTTCTAATATGAGCTTCGATGTTGCTAGGACGTAAAACAACAAACAAACAAAACAAGCAGCTTCTGACAGATTGCAGTCTGCGTTTGAATTGCTTATCCCCGATCCCCGATCCCCGATCCCCGATCACCGATCACCGATCCTTGATTCAATGGCTATGTGTTACATTAAAGTTGCATAGTCTGATGGTTTTGAGTTTATGTCATCTGAAATAAATTTATTAAAATGATTAATATAATCTACAATACTTTAGTTTCAAGTAAAAAAAATTTATAAATGGTTAATTGTTTAGATATGAAAGGTAAACATGTTAAATTAATTTTGGCTAGCACGCATAAACTTTGACACCATAGGCTTCTGCAGTAACAGGTTTTATTAAATTGACTCAGTAGTCCTTTCTATGTGGCAACAAATGATTAATAAGTGCATTTATTTTTATGCTAGAAAATGACTTTGGTTTTTGAAAATGTGATGCTTCATCGAACTATAGCTTTAACGTATCCTAATGCGGTCTGTCTGTGTAGTCAAGTAGAAGATAACCTTTTGTTTGTCTGTTTATTGGAGTTGTATGTACTAGCAACAGCTAAGGTCATATGAGGACAGGTACCGCCTGGTGACAGTGCACACTCATGCCTACTTTATACTAAGTGCGACCCCACTGGGAGACCAGTCCACCAGCACCATGAACCGCTATCCCACACAGTCACATTATCCTGACACTATGCTAATAAGTCCTTGCCCTATCCTAGTAATGCTGAGCGCCAGGATAGTTAGCAGTAAGTATAAATGTATTAAGTCATTGGTTTGAGTCATACGGGAATGGAACGCCCGACCTTCCACATGGGAAGCCTGCCCTCTACCAATTCGACTGTCACATCAGGAAATGCAAACTATAATAGACCTTTTCCGTGAAGATTCCACAACGAGCTATGACCCTCAACATTAGTTCTTATCCCTGCATTAGATGACAAGTTGGTGGTGGAAATCCTCTATAGATCTTTTTCACGGTGCATGTTGTACAATGAGCTGCCACCCACAGCAGTAATTCTTCCACTGCCGACAGAGGGCGGGTTGATGGTGGACGTCGTTTGTTACTGTATGGTGGAGGTTTTACTTATGACAATATCACAGTACCCCTGCGAATAGGTTTGTCCCTTGTTTCCCCAATACACAATTTCCGCGACTAGTATGACACCTGGCGATAGGCAACAGCACTCGTGTTGTGGGTTGACAGTGTATCACTGTGTTTTACACTGACGTTCAAGCTTTTCAATCAATCAATCAATCAATAGGATACAGCTATAATTATCAAAAAATGATTCAAAAATGGTAAGTATGTTTTCTCTATAAATCCACATTTGTGCCAAAAAGACTGTGTCAGTTGCTCAACATGAAGCCAGTATTAACAGAGCCTCAATTGCCTCTCCACAGACTCTGTAACCCACAAGTCCAGTCTGGATTACGCTCTGTGCATGCGTCACAGAAATTGTGTATTGGATGGGAAGTTTGTGTAGACTCTAGAGGAAACAAAGACCGTAACATGCAGAATGTATGTGTATGAGGGAGAAGGAGGTGTTTGGGAGTATCGCTTGTTGTTTGTTTGTTGGAGTTTTACATCCTCGCAGCATCGAAGGTAATGTCAGGATGTCAACCGATTGCTGACAGTGCACACTCATGGCGACTTTATAGTGCTGCCCTGTCGGGAGACCAGGCAGCTGGCACCATGCCCTGATATCCCACTCAGTCACATTGGACTGGCGTGAGCTAACCAGTCCTTGCCTTATCCTAATAATGCCGAGCATCAGGCTAGCAAGTGACAAGCATACATTTCGTAAGTCATTGGTTTGACTCGACTGGAAATCGAAAACTCCCGTCCCGAGACTGAACGGGCTGCCGAGATACAGTGGCGCCACCTGCCGTATCAAATGGCAACAGTAGTCTGTTCCAGCGCTACTTCTGGTTAACACTGCCACCTGGTGTTTAATTACTTAACTGTCTGTTCGGTGGAACAGGTGAAAGCTGGTGTGCTGGGTGCTGGGACGTGTTGAGCTGTTGAGATGTGAGACTTAAGCCGTGTTTACACGGGGAATTGTAAAGCGAATTAGACAAAGCGATGTATATGAAGCGAATTAGTGGCGCGTTTACACGCACCGAGTTTGAAGGCGGAAATCGATATCTGCGCAGGAGCAAGTCCAGACTAATCAGTGCCAGTTTGGGTTCGTTGACGTCGCCACGAGAGAGTGTGGGTTCGACCTAGATATGTATGGACTGAATCGTATTGGTTTGGAATGGTCAAAACTTCTGCTGGGCAGTGAAAACCTTAAAATATATCATGAAAAAAATATCTGTGCACCTCTAGCAGGTTCATAGACCAAATTTACCGAAAAGTCAACAAACTCAGGTCTCGACTGTGACGTCCTTAATCCGCCTCAACTACTTCGCTTGCGTTTACACAGGCAAGATAGGCCGACTCAAATTAGATTGCTTCATATAAGCTACCTCACGAGGTGGTTTACATAAAGTGAATCAGCCCTAATCCGCCTCAGAGTCGCGTTTACACGGCGAATGTGAGGCCAACTAGGCAAGGCGATTTATATGAAGCGACTTAACTCGCCTGTGTAAACACGGCTTTAGTCAACAGCTCGTGCACAGCGACTGTAGAAAGGTTCAAACTAAAATAGAAGAACTGGGCCCGTATGCATGGAGCGGTGTTAGCGAGGCAAACTGCGGTTAGGGAGGGATTTCTGGTTTAGTGCCGAAAAGTCGGTATGCATGGAACAGTGTTAGGCCTAACACCGGGAGCTTAAATTCGGAGATTCTAACCCCAGCCCATTTAGGTTTAGAGCGGTGTTAGTCTTAGGTTAGTGTCAGGATGGAGCCCAAATCTATTCAATGCTATCATATTTAACAGAATTAAATACGCAATAAGTGAAATTTAAGCAAATTAACCCAAAAAAGGAAGCGAAATTCACGCCGCTGCTTCTTCGGCGGAGATATTAATATTTTCGAATCGACAAATGTAAAGTAAACAAATCGCCGCCGCTGCATGAACGTCGATATCCATACTGTCCATCGCTGCCGCCGCCGCCTCAGTAACAAGCGTGCTGGTTCCCGGTGGGTAGAAAAGGCAATATATTAGGCCCAACCAGGTGCTCGCCGGCAACAGGCTCAGAGAAATGTCCATAATGAATAAATTAATTCACATATAGCTAACACTCACCATTTAGGCCAGCATGCATACGGCGTGACATAGTTCTCGATGCCGCCGATAACCGGTGTTAGCTACCCTGTTGTAAAATTTTCCGATATAATACATGAGGACTGATGTGAAATTACTATAATAAATTACAAACTGTCTATATAATGATAAAAAGGTAATATATAAAAACCAAAGGCATATGGGGAATGTGTGAAGTTGGTAAACTATTACTCATTAGGTATAGAAATTGTATAGTAGAATAGTCTTTGGAGGGAGTGTCACTTCCGGGATTTGCTAGGCATACTCTTTGGAAGAGTCACCTCACATACCCCCTCCCCCCCATGGTGTTATTTATGGATCATTGACCACTACAAGGCACTGTAGCCGGTGTGGCAAGGCCTTGGCAACAGCACATTGTACTCTGATTGGTAGATTGAACCATGTGACCACTGCCATCTTGGATTCTAGAAAGTCTATATAAACCAATAAATGAAGGAGTCTCACTCTCCTGCTTTTCACTCTTCACCTGTTTTCCTTCATTACCTGTATTGCTTTCCTTTGGCTTGCCCACACCACCCACACCACCAGCCGGCGACTTTACACTGTGTTAGAGGGTTAACACCACATGCCGCTAACACTGCTCCATGCATACGGGCCCTGAAGTCTAACCAATGAAATAGAAACAGGACGGATTTGATATCAGAAACTTGGGCAAACTCAACCACAGAAAATAAATTAACGTCTTTCAAAGATACCAGAGACTTCAATGCAGATGTTGCCAAAAAATCGTCAATAACAGCAAAAAAAAAAAAATTTGCAACAAGCCTAATACTTGAGCAGGCTACCAGATACAAGAATAACGATTGGAAAAGGCCCACAATTGATCAGGTATTTACAAATATGAACTACTGCACAAACACTGAAGTACTGAATTAAAATCTTAGTGACCAGAAAACAGTTCACATGGTTAAGAAAAAGCCGGGGAGAAAATAATGCTGATAGATCTGCTATTGAACTAACTGTCCTTGGAACCACACTATTACACAGAGACTTGCCAGTACATGAAACGCCTTCTGCATTTAAAAATAGACAATTCTAGGTGTGGTATAGAATGGGAGTAAAGTTGTCCCATTTTATTCACGTTTTTATTATTTATAATGATTCATGGAGGCATCGGAAATTGAATTGAATTGAATTTTATTGTACCATAAAATATGATAGGGTGCTTTTGGTTGGCATCCCCCGAGGGGAATTCTTCTTGCATGTATACTGAATGCATCATTCTAAACTAGCTAAATATTTAAATAATTTGACAGTTAAACAATCCCATCAAGACAAACCAGAAGTTAGGAACTCACATGGGATGTGTACAGATATGTCATGGAAATGGTTGTTTATAAAGATAGTAAAGGTGCTGGATCATACAGAAGGTATATACATTATGACATCCTCCGTCCTGATATCACCTTAGATGTTGCTAAGACGTACGACAACAACAAACATTGAATCCTAGAGATATATATGAATAGAAAAAACTAGATAGTTTATGATGCATAATACATGAATAATTAAAACTCAATAGCCTCGGTCTGGGACAGGTGAGTGGAGTTGAGATGGGGTATAATGGTTCACATGCGATGGAATGCTGTTCATGGGTCGGGTTCAGGCATTACCAGACATTTTACATCTTTGAAACAGGCTGGTTTTTTTTTTACATTTAAAAATCTTCTTTTTGTATATATATATTTGTTATTTTCTGCATTTAGAACTACAAATAGTCTAGATTTGAATACTAGAGGAAGAACAATTTTTTACTATTTTATTCACAATATATTATTTATATTGGTTCCAAACAAGACTAAAGAATGGAAGGGTTTGTGTGTCATTGAATACCAATTGCTTTTCCTTTTACCAATTATATCAGAGGTCATGATTTTGTTTTATGAATTATTTTGTTTACAAGGAGCAGTGGGAAGACAACCATTACTGGTTACACAGTTCCTGCAATTTCTAATGTTAGCAGGATTAATATTACATGTTTGTGGAATAATGTATAGAAATGGTGAATAACAAATGTCTTAATGTCAGTTATTGCCAGTTTAATAACACAATTCAGTGGCTAAGAATTCGCTGTTGTTAACGTGTAGTATAAAGCATTTATACCAATATTATTCAGGATGGAAACTGTTAAATGTTAATCGCGGCGGGGCGGACTCGAACCCGGGACCCCCCGCCTTGCACCGCCGGGCCTGGAGAACTGCCAGCTCTAGGGGGCTGAGGCAAGTCTAATCCTGCTAGGTGTCGGTCGCATGCGCCAAGCCTCCGAGCGTCCAGTCGGACCGAGGCAAGTCTAGGCTGGAATGTGTCACGTGCATGCGCGCGCCTCCAGCCCCCAACGGTTCTCCAGTATATCGGCCATTCGAACCCGAGTTCTAGCTCGGTGGGCGATGTTGATATGAAGGCTGCTTTTAATAATCGTATTTTCGAGGTGGTCAGGACCGCGAGGTTGAATACTTTGAGGGATCGGCTTCTGGTTGTAAATTACGTCACAATCCTCCCACTCTCCGGGATCAAAACCAACAGAAGCGCCTCACACCGGTAATCCTAGTTCCTGCCACAACCCTGTTCCAACGACAGGATAGCTCGGTTTACTTTCACAGCCCTGTCTCAGTGACAGGACTACAAAACAACCCACTGGAAAAAAGTGCCGGAAGGCTGTTTTATGGAAGTAGCCACATAATTTTGCAATATAATGTGCTAAATATATCGTTCAAATACTTATATATCATAGCCTGCTACATTTTGGGTGAATAACTGATGACATCATGCAGATTAATACAATTTAAAAATCGAATTGAGAGCTTTCTGTTGCCACCATTTTGTTATGTTTGTTTTACTCTATGCAAATCTCTCAGTTGTATGCCAATATAGATAAACAGTCCATGCTTGAACCATCATCACTACAGCTTATTTATAGTTAATTCCTACTGATTGAGTCTTTGTTTGGACTTATGCAGCATTGTCATTCACTCCTACTATAAGGTGATAAGGGGTGATATTTGTCCCCCTAAGAACATGGCTGCTAAACACCCCTATATAAGAACTAAAGCAGTGTCGAACAGCTGTGGTACTTACAGTGAGTCACAGGAATTACTAATCGTATTCGCTAGATATATTGCTTGCATTTGTATCTATCACAACCCACTAATTTTCGAGTGACGAATTGATGAAATCATGTGGATTAATCGATCTTCATGTCAAATGGAGAGAATCCAGTGGCCAAGATCTTGGCATGATGGCATTCTCTCCCAGTTCATCACCTCTAAACCAATATGCATAAACACTGCTCACTGGACCCCAGGATGGTTGGTTGGTTGTTGGAGTTTTACATCATGGCAACATCTAAGGACATATTAGGACGGGTACCGACTTGTGACAGTGCACACTCGTGCTGCCCCACTGGGAGATGAGGCCACCAGCACTATGAGCTGATATCCCACTCAGTCACATTATCCTGACACTGAGCCAACAAGTCCATGCCCTATCATAATAATGCCAAGAGCCAGGATAGGAAGCGACAAGTATCAATTTGTATAAGTCATTGGTTTGACTCAACCAGGGTTCGAACCGTGGACCCGGGACCTCCACAGCTTGTTTCCAGTTGATTGCAACCAAAGCGATTTTTGCTCGGATTTAGACATGGCAGTCTTTCGCCTATACTAATGGTGAATATTTTATCTATTTCGATCCCACAACCATCAATCATTGGATGAGGGATATTATTCACAAACGACATCATCGCTTCTGGAACAGATGGGATGGCTAAATGAATTTGTTTTTATTTATTTATTTTTATTGATACAGTATTTATTTTGCCCTTAGCATGTAAGCTCCTGCGAGGGTTTTGTTTTCAATGCTGTGAGGAATGTGATGGTGGATTCTGGGTTGGTATCCGGGACATCCACCAGCATCTATTTAAGTAGTTAGTATCTATGTTCATTGTTGTTGTTTTTTTGTGGGGTATAACTTCCTATCATATAACTAATATTGTAGCCTAGTATGTACATCTAGTGAGATGGTAATAGGCTTGTGGATCAGGACGTGTTCCCAGAATTTGTTTGTTTGTTTGTTTTGTTTGCAGCTTTCCTTTCATTTGTGCCCTGTCCCTAGTTAAAGCCTAGATGTGCCAGAACAGATCCATACTCTTCGGGACTGTGACCAGGTGGGTCGGCTGAGCGTCCATCTCCCGTTTTGGTAGATCGTGGGATTAGAACCTACTGGTTCGAACCCTGGTCGAGTCAAACAAACGACATAGAAATTTATACTTGTCACTTCCTAGCCTGGTGCCTGGAATTATTAGATCGGGCAAGGACTGGCTGGCTCAGTGTCAGGATAATATGTCTGAGTGGGATATCAGGTCATGGTGTTGGTGACCTGGTGGCCTGGTCTCCAAGTGGGGCAGCATTATGATGTCGCCATGAGTGTGTACTGTCAAAATTCAGTACCTGTTCTGACATGACCTTAGATGTTGCCAGGACGTAACTCCAACAACCAACCATCTATCATCGCTTGGGGTTGCTTCCTGAGCAATCCACTAGGTGGCGACAATGCAAGCAGGGCGTTCCCCGCAGTGTGTCGGCAGACGGCTGGTACACCGGAGAGATAGGTAATACTAATAGACAGGTGTCCACCACTAACCCCTGACATTTCCATGATCTGAATATTGTCAGGTAGGGTCCACCACTGAGTTCTCAAGAGGTCTGGGTTTCTCAGGAAGTATTGAAAAACCGTGAAAGTTTTCATATAGAATTCAATAGGGGTGAAGTGTCATAATATCCAGCCTGCTTAATATTGAGGATCTAACAGAATGTGTCATGGGCTTAAAGCTTCATAGTCCGATGAAGCATCAAATTTTCAAAACCGAAATAATTATAAAGATTTGATTCTGCATATCTAACTGAGATATTGATGCACTTATTAAGCATTTGTTGCCACATAGAATGGGATAATGAGTCAATTTAACAGAACCTGTTTCTGTTGAAGCCTGTGGTGTAAGAGTTTTGGCATGCCTGCCTAAACTAGTTTTACATGTTTAAATTTCAATTATCTCAAAACATAGCCATTTAAAATAAAAGTTACTTAAAACTTTTAAAAAGGCAGATTATAACAATCAATTTAATATATTTATAGGCTGTTGTCTTAACAGTCTACCCACATCTGGTCATTTGTACCGAAGTTTCCTAGTCCGATGGCTTTGAATTTCTGCTATTTTCTAAGGTAAATATATTCAGTTGATTGCTATTATCTCCCTTAGTTCTTTTTTGGTAAATGTGTTTATTCATCTGAATATATGATTTGTCTATGCCATGAATATGGCCATAGTTGCCGACATGGCGTAAAACCTCCAAGTCACTCACTCACATTATAATTTGAAGAGTTCAGATGCAAAACCATGTAAACGCCAATCCAGAAATGTCGGTTAAATTAAAGATTGTTACCTGAAAATAATTTTAATTCTCACCAATTCCACTTTTCATATGATCTTAAGGTTATGGAGCAATGAACAAAACAGTATGAATATAAAAAGACTTTGTGAAGGTTTGATTCCAGTGTTTAGCTCCATTTTTGGATTGCCGTCTACATGGTTTTGCAACTGAGCTCTTCATTTGTCAGTGCCAGAGTGCAGGTCTTCCAGCTGCTGAACAATCGAGGTTGGCTACACATATTGGTGAGAGAGTAATCTGCGCTGTCGTGTGCTACAGCACACACACCTCTGTACAATTAGAAGTGGAGCAGCCTGCGCTGTATAGTTTACAGTGCCGACCGCCCAATGTAGTACTGGAGGAAGTAGTCATGTACAGTAAGGCCCATCTGTATGTACAAGTAGGGAATAACAGCTCTATGTGGTACTGGAGGGAGTAGTCATGTACAGCAAGGTCCGTCTGTATGTACAAGTAGGCAATAACCACTCTATGTGGTACTGGAGGGAGTAGTCATGTACAACAAGGCCCATCTATATATACAAGTAGGCAATAGCCACTCTATGTGGTACTGGAGGGAGAGTCATGTACAGCAAGATCTGTCTATATGTACAAGCAGGCGATAACCGCTCTAGGTAGTACTGGAGCAAGTAATCATGTACAGCAAGGTCCGTCTATAGGTACACGTAGGCAATAACTGCTCTATGTGGTACTGGAGGGAGTAGTCATGTACAGCAAGGTCTGTCTGTATGTACAAGTAGGTATTAACCACTCTATATAGTACTGGAGGGAGTAGTCATGTACAGCAAAGTCCGTCTGTATGTACAAGTAGGCAATAACCGCTCTATGTAGTACTGGAGGGAGTAGTCATGTACAGCAAGGTCCGTCTATATGTACAAGTAGGCAATAACCGCTCTATGTAGTACTGGAGGGAGTAGTCATGTACAGCAAGGTCCGTCTGTATGTACAAGTAGGCAATAACCGCTCTATGTAGTACTGGAGGGAGTAGTCATGTACAGCAAGGTCCGTCTGTATGTACAAGTAGGCAATAACCGCTCTATGTAGTACTGGAGGGAGTAGTCATGTACAGCAAAGTCCGTCTGTATGTACAAGTAGGCAATAACCACTCTATGTAGTACTGGAGGGAGTAGTCATGTACAGCAAGGTCCGTCTGTATGTACAAGTAGGCAATAACGCTCTATGTAGTACTGGAGGGAGTAGTCATGTACAGCAAGGTCCGTCTGTATGTACAAGTAGGCAATAACCGCTCTATGTAGTACTGGAGGGAGTAGTCATGTACAGCAAGGTCCGTCTGTATGTACAAGTAGGCAATAACCACTCTATGTAGTACTGGAGGGAGTAGTCATGTACAGCAAGGTCCGTCTGTATGTACAAGTAGGCAATAACCGCTCTATGTAGTACTGGAGGGAGTAGTCATGTACAGCAAAGTCTGTCTGTATGTACAAGTAGGCAATAACCACTCTATGTAGTACTGGAGGGAGTAGTCATGTACAGCAAGGTCCGTCTGTATGTACAAGTAGGCAATAACGCTCTATGTAGTACTGGAGGGAGTAGTCATGTACAGCAAGGTCCGTCTGTATGTACAAGTAGGCAATAACGCTCTATGTAGTACTGGAGGGAGTAGTCATGTACAGCAAGGTCCGTCTGTATGTACAAGTAGGCAATAACCGCTCTATGTAGTACTGGAGGGAGTAGTCATGTACAGCAAAGTCTGTCTGTATGTACAAGTAGGCAATAACCGCTCTATGTAGTACTGGAGGGAGTAGTCATGTACAGCAAGGTCCGTCTGTATGTACAAGTAGGCAATAACCGCTCTATGTAGTACTGGAGGGAGTAGTCATGTACAGCAAGGTCCGTCTGTATGTACAAGTAGGCAATAACCGCTCTATGTAGTACTGGAGGGAGTAGTCATGTACAGCAAGGTCCGTCTGTATGTACAAGTAGGCAATAACCGCTCTATGTAGTACTTGAGGGAGAAGTCATGTACAGCAAAGTCTGTATGTATGTACAAGTAGGCAATAACTGCTCTATGTAGTACTGGAGGGAGTAGTCATGTACAGCAAGGTCTGTCTATTTGTACAAGTAGGCAATAACGCTCTATGTAGTACTGGCGGGAGTCGTCATGTTCAGCAAGGTCCGTCTGTATGTACAAGTAGGCAATAACTGCTCTATGTAGTACTGGAGGGAGTAGTCATGTACAGCAAGGTCTGTCTATTTGTACAAGTAGGCAATAACGCTCTATGTAGTACTGGAGGGAGTAGTCATGTACAGCAAAGTCTGTATGTATGTACAAGTAGGCAATAACCGCTCTATGTAGTACTGGAGGGAGTAGTCATGTACAGCAAGGTCCGTCTGTATGTACAAGTAGGCAATAACCGCTCTATGTAGTACTTGAGGAAGTAGTCATATACAGCAAGGTCCGTCTGTGTGTACAAGTAGGCAATAACTGCTCTATGTAGTACTGGAGGGAGTAGTCATGTACAGCATGGTCCGTCTATATGTACATGTAGGCAATAACCGCTCTATGTAGTACTGGAGGGAGTAGTCATGTACAGCAAGGTCCGTCTGTATGTAAAAGTAGGCAATAACCGCTCTATGTAGTACTGGAGGGAGTAGTCATGTACAACAAGGTCCGTCTGTATGTACAAGTAGGCAATAACCGCTCTATGTAGTACTGGAGGGAGTAGTCATGTACAGTAAGGCCCGTCTGTATGTACATGTAGACAATAACCGCTCTATGTAGTACTGGAGGGAGTAGTCATGTACAACAAGGTCCGTCTGTACGTACAAATAGGCAATAACCGCTCTATGTAGTACTGGAGGGAGTCGTCATGTAAATTAAGGTCCGTCTATATGTACAAGTAAGCAATAAGTGGTTGTGCAGGTATAACATGGAAGTAAGTAGGTCAACTTCATGTGGAAGTTTCCTATTAAGTGCTTTATGTGGAGATTTAGTTTATCAAGCAAAACCTGTGGCCCGTGAGATGGTAGGTTTCCTTGTTAGTGTTGCTCAACCTTTTGGTGTGTAAATAGTGTGTGTTTGATTAACGTTGTGGATATATAATATTTTAGTTTGAACAAATTCCTATTAATAATGGCCAACTTTGGAGATTTTTAAGTTAAAACATTCATAATTAATCACGGCACGCATATTCCAATTCTGACACAACATGCTTCAGTGGTAACAAGTTTGATTAAATTGACTTAACTTTCCCTTCTATGTGGTATCTGAGGTTTAATAAATGCACTGGTATATAACTTCGGTATGTAGGACCAAACGAAGAGTTCAGGCGCAAAATCACGTAAACCACAATCCAAAAATTGAGTTTAAATCTGTAAAAATAATGTTAATTCTCACTAATTCCACCTTTCCTATGATCATATTGTAAAAATATATGGATTTTTGGTTCTGATCTATATATTGGCAAAGAAGATTATTATTCTCCGGTGGCGGAGTGGGAACCAGGATTATGTAACAAACAGAGAAGCACAATCTAGGTCGCTATGTGTTATCACATTTCCACATAGGCTCTATGTCACAAAGCTATTCCAAAGACACTGAGCTGTGTGCAACAATCATTGGACTCAGGTTCAATGGGCTGTAGGCACTAGTTCTAATATACCAGCAAGAGTCATGAGGATCTGTGTGAGCAGTTGGTAAGGATTGAGGGTGATAGGTCGCCACTAGGTGAACAGGGGTTGATGCCAATAAAGCACAACCTCTTCACTGTCAATCTTGCGTGACTTGTCTTCCTTTATTTCTTATGAGTTGTTGAGAGTAACGACAGGTGGGAACTGACAGACACTTGTCAGAACACACCTGTGGAGACTAGTAATGTTTGGGGTTCAGACGGCCGAGTCCCGACATATTACAATATGGTTATGGAGCCATGGACACAAAAGTAGGAATATAAAAGAAATTATTTTTGTAGGTTTGATTCCAATGTTTATCTCCATTTTTGAATTGGAGTTTACGTGGTTTTGCGCCTGAACTCTTCAAATCTAGATAAGTATTTTTGTGTCTTAATCTGATACTTCAATAAACCTATGGCTTCATCGAGTTATATTGAGTTATATTGTCATTACGTCATCTACATATTTTAACGGACGCCATGGCCGAATCGGTAGAGCGCAGGCTTCCTGTACAGAAAGTCAGGAGTTTGAATCCCAGCCGAGTCAAACCAATGACTTACAAAATTGATACTTGTCACTCCCAAGCCTGGCACTCGACATTAATAGGATAGGACAAGGACTGGTTAGTTCAGTACCAGGATAATGTGACTGAGTGGGAAATCGGGTCATGGTTCCGGCAGTCTGGTCTCCCAGTTGGACGGGACTGTAATATCACTATAAGTGTGCACTGTCACAAGTCGGTACCCGTCCTGATATGACCTTAGATGTTACCAGGATGTAAAGCTCGGTGTGCTAAGGGAGTGCACACCTCACGACTTTTGGGGAGTTTTAGATCGCATACGGTAGGTGGGTGCGGAAAAACGGTAGGTGTGTACCTAGCATTACAGATTAACTTACAGATTCTCTTCTGGGTGATCTATATAGCAAAATAAGAACTATTTGTCTGCACAAGCTGCATGTCTTACGCAGTTCCAGCAGTCTTTGACGGCGTCTAGCTATGCGCCTGGCTCAGGGAAAGGTGAGGAGCTATAAATACCCTCACCATAACGAGGCTACTAACAACACTCCGCCATCTCTGACAACAAAATGGCCGCCGTCACTCTCCACCCGCCGCCTCAACTGCGCAGAGACTTCTGTTGGGCGGGAGCGCAGCAAACCTCTGTCGGGAGAGTGTAATGCCTGCTGGTGACTGTGCTGATTTGACATCTGAGGTGTCGTCTGCTGACGAGAAGGCGGGAAATGCAGTTAGTCGCTGACCATCTGATGGGGCGTTGTTTGCTGATTAAAGACTCTGAATGTGGTGTAAGCATGTCAGCTCTAGGATTAAGGTGCCCCGACGGGTGGCTGAATGAGTGGGTCGCGGGTTCTATCCCCGACCATGTTAAGGCAGTTAGTGTTCGGCATGACTCAAATAGAACACTTAAGGCCCAGTCAGACCTTACCGGACTGAGTACCGGGCACCACCGGACAAAGATTTGTCTAGTCCGTTGGTGTCCGGTGTCAAAATGTACCGAAATGTACCAGATGAAACAGACGTTAAACGGACAAGGAACATACATTAATGAATATCCACCGGACACTAACTGGACGAAAACCGAATGCCAAACGGACATACCGGATTGTTCATGGACACACTGAAAACATATACTGACTGAATTCCCGCAATAAAAAAAATAAAAAAAATAATAATAATACCGTCAACGGACTTTGCAGGAAACAAACCGGAGACGTAACGGATGGGTATCGGACATGAACTGGGCAAAACGGACTAAACGGACATAAAACGGACACCAACGTACACCTCAGTCCGGCGGTGTCCGGTACAAGTTTTGTGCATGTTCAAAACTTGCTGCCGTACAAACCGGACACCACCGGACACAAAACGGACACGCCGGATGCCAACCGTATATAAACCGTACATTGCCGTATTTCACTGTACAGTGTCCGGTTTCTGTCTGGTTCCTCAATCCGGTGAGGTCTGACTAGGGCTTTAGAGATTACACAAATCCTCATCTGGCTGATCTAATGCCAGCTCGTTATGGCAACAACGAAAAACCTATTCATTTGCACACGTATGGAGGTGAAACAGAGCCCTGAAGTCATATAATTGTGGGTTTCCTCTCCAGTGTCTTTTCAGCCTCTCTCAAATGTTTTACCATCGGTGTTTCAACCACTTCGTTTGGTAAACTATCCAATGGAGCCGACACTCGAAAGAAACAGGCTTTTTGAGTCAGTTTTAGGAAAATACCACTGAGTGGGATATTGTATGGCATGGCATCATCTAGATAAAAGATTCACCCCGTATTTACAGGACAGGGGTGAACGATAACATACTCTAAATACGGGAGAAAATAGTTTTAGTATGGAACAGGAACTAGAAACTGTGGTTCTAGGATCAAATGGCTACATATATCGGTGCAGAGTTGGTGAAATGAGCGAGAACGCAAAAAGTCAAGATGGCGGTGATAAAATACCATCGGTTTTATTTTTATAGTTCCTTAAGCTACATGCTTTATTATATTTTTCATATCAGAAGTAGCGGGTAAATGTGAATATGTATGTGGAGAATATATTTTGCTTCTTAAATTAACAATTTATCTCCTCAATTCATTTCCCCGCCATGTGGAAATTCTTCGCCCGTTTTTCTAATGGGTTGGTTTTCACCCCTGTACTGGAAGTCCGGGGTGAATCATTTATCTAGGCATCATTGCCCTGCCAGCGCTTTGTTTCAGTGAGGCAGAGCTATGAACACGCTATGAGTGTGCAGTTACACAAATCTGCATTGCCATCACTAGATCTGAAGCTGGGAGTGGACCATTTGTGCATTGGTAGTTCTGCCTTAGAAAGTGGTATTGTCCGATAAAAGCATGATATTTTCAAAAGCAAAACACTTATTTAGATAGATTTGATTTGAGTTTTATTTAACCACAAACATGCAGAAAGGTCACTGTATGGCTTCCCCAAAGACGTGCTTGTCACTGAGAGGCAGATGAAGGAGGTTGGTTGGTTGTTGGAATTGTACGTCTTGGCAACATCTAAGGTCATATCAGGACAGATACCGACTTTATAGTACTGCCCCACTGGGATACCAGGCCACCAGCGTCATGACCTGATATCCAACTCTGTCACATTATCCTGTCACTGAGCCAACCAGTCCTTGCCCTATGCAAAGTCGCCGGCTGGTGGTGTGAGTGGTGTGGACAAGCTAATGAGAAATCAATACAGGTAATGAAGGAAAGTAGAGAAAGAGTGAAAAGTAGGAGAGTGAGACTCCCTGGTTTATTATCTGGCATTCTCTGTGGCGGAGTGGTTAGAGTGTCTGACTTTTTTCTAGGTCAGACTCCTAATCTGAGGGTCGGTGGTTCGATTCCCCATGCCCCCAGCTCTGCCAATTTGGATTTCCACCGCTGTGTATAACTTACAGCGTCATCAAAGGCGGTTGCTCTATACCAGTCTATGTGGTGTGGGAGGTTAAAAATCCCTTGGGTCGGTAAAAGTGTAGGCCCAGGCTTTCTATCGACCAGCAGTGGAATGAGGAAGACCAGTCGTCTATGACTGAAATTTCCCCTGCTTAAACAACTAATGGACCAACAAAAAAACAAAAAAATATAGGTTTCTAGAATCCAAGATGGTGGTGGTCACATGGGTTGATCTCCCAATCCCTAACAGGTATTTATCTATCCACCAATCAGCATTCAATCTCTTGTATCCAAGGCCTTGTCATGATGGCTACAGTGCCTTGTGGTGTGTAGTGATCCATAAATAACAACTGGGGGGGAGGGGGTATGTGAGGCAACTCCTCCAAAGACTGTCTCTAAGAAGTGAGACTCCTCCTCTATACTATTTTACTATACAATTTCTATACCTAATGAGTAATAGTTTACCAACTATCCCTCATATGCCTTTGGATTTTATATATTACCATTTACCATTATATAGGTTGCAATTTATTATAGTAGAGTTCACATATATCCTCATGTCATTTTATCGGAAAATGCTACACCTATCCTATTAATGTCGCACATCAGGCTAGGTAGCAACAAGTATCAATTTGATAAGCCACTGGTTTGACTCGACCGGGAATTGAACTCCCGACCTTGCCCCTCTCACTATGGACGAAATAGTCGGCGACTTGTTAGCACCACGGGACCCCTTTGCGGTCACGTGGTCTTTGACAGGGATTGGACCGTGGCCCGGCGTGTACGGGGTGGCGGGGGTGGGGGGGGACACTCAGCCGTGGTTCCCAGCCGTACCGCCAGGGTGGGCGGCGGGTGTGACAGGCATGACAGGTCTTACAGGTGTGGCAGGCGTGACAGGAGTGACAGGTGTGACATGCGTGACAATGTGACAGGTGTGGCAGGTGTGACATGTGTAACAGGTGTTACATGGGTAACATGTGTAACAGACATGACAGGTATCACACAGGTGTCACATGTGTGACATGTGTCACAGACATGATATACATGACAGGTGTGACATGTGCGACAAGTGTGACAGATGTGACAGTCATGGCATGAGTGACAGACATGATAGCTGTGACATGTCTGGCATGTGTGTCAGGTGTGACATGTATGGCATGTGTGATAGGTGTCGCATGTGCCACAGAGGTGACTTGTGTGGCCTGTGTGACATATGTGACATTTGTGACATGTATGAAAGGTGTGACAGGTTTGACGACCGGTGTGACGTGTGTGACAGGCGTGAGCGGTGCGACATGGGTGATAGGTGTGACGTGTGTGACAGTTGTGGCATGTGTGACAGGTGTGATATCAGTGAATTTCCATGCTAGGTGTGACAGGTCTGACAGGCATGACATCCATGCCATGTTTGTCAGGTGTGACAGGCATGAGATGAATGACAGGTGTGACATGTGTTACATGTGTGACATGTGTGACATGAATCACAGAGGTGACATGCCTGACAGGTGTGACACGTGTGACATCTGTAACATGCATAACAGAGCTGACATGTGTGACATACCAACCCAACTGGGACCTGCACTGATTTTCCACCAATTTCCCAGTAAAAAAGGGGGTCAAGATCGATAGAGCCGACGGATGTATCTATATATAACTTTTTTCTCGATAACTTGCCATTGAAATACGTACGAGAATTGCTGATGAAATGGGCTGATGAACTATGGCAGTACTTTGCATTCATGTGAGAGGCGAGGGATCTGGGGGGGGGGGGGGGGGGGGGGGGGGGGGGGGGAGGGTCCAGTGAGATGAGGTAACAATGGCTCGCATCGTAATGGCAGACATGTTGGTTCGAGTCCCGCTCTAAGAATGATGCTCCCATTTGCTTCCATCAACCATCACCACACCGGTGCGGTGACCAGGATCCTTGTACAATTAAAGGGGCCCGGTAGAGGCCACTGACAGTGGAAATGGAAGTGTTCTCTAATAAAAGTTCTCCAAGCACTCCTTTTCAGTTTGTGTAGCTGAATATGTGGAGGGAGAGTGCCACAATGGTTAGTGTGCAAGTGAAACCTAAAGGTGTTCCCTGGAGTTTCCCTGTCTGTGGGGAACTGTATTTGGTCATGTAATGAGGGAATCCCACCCATGACATCATTCACGCATTACATTCGGTGTTTGTTTGGTGTTTGGTCATGTAATGAGGGAATCCCTCCGATGACGTCATTCACATATTACATTCGGGGTTTGTTTGGTGTTTGGTCATGTAATGAGGGAATCCCACCCATGACGTCATTCACACATTACACTCGGGGTTTGTTTGGTGTTTGGTCATGTAATGAGGGAATCCCACCCATGACGTCATTCACACATTACACTCGGGGTTTGTTTGGTGTCTGGTCATGTAATGAGGGAATCCCACCCATGACGTCATTCACACATTACACTCGGGGTTTGTTTGGTGTTTGGTCATGTAATGAGGGAATCCCACCCATGACGTCATTCACACATTACACTCGGGGTTTGTTTGGTGTTTGGTCATGTAATGAGGGAATCCCACCATGACGTCATTCACACATTACATTCGGGGTTTGTTTGGTGTTTGGTCATGTAATGAGGGAATCCCACCCATGACGTCATTCACACATTACACTCGGGGTTTGTTTGGTGTTTGGTCATGTAAGAGGAATCCACACCACATCGGGGTTTGTTTGGTGTTTGGTCATGTAATGAGGGAATCCCACCATGACGTCATTCACACATTACACTCGGGGTTTGTTTGGTGTTTGGTCATGTAATGAGGGAATCCCACCATGACGTCATTCACACATTACATTCGGGGTTTGTTTGGTGTTTGGTCATGTAATGAGGGAATCCCACCCATGACGTCATTCACACATTACACTCGGGGTTTGTTTGGTGTTTGGTCATGTAATGAGGGAATCCCACCCATGACGTCATTCACACATTACACTCGGGGTTTGTTTGGTGTCTGGTCATGTAATGAGGGAATCCCACCCATGACGTCATTCACACATTACATTCGGGGTTTGTTTGGTGTTTGGTCATGTAATGAGGGAATCCCACCCATGACGTCATTCACACATTACACTCGGGGTTTGTTTGGTGTTTGGTCATGTAATGAGGGAATCCCACCCATGACGTCATTCACACATTACACTCGGGGTTTGTTTGGTGTCTGGTCATGTAATGAGGGAATCCCACCCATGACGTCATTCACACATTACACTCGGGGTTTGTTTGGTGTTTGGTCATGTAATGAGGGAATCCCACCCATGACGTCATTCACACATTACACTCGGGGTTTGTTTGGTGTTTGGTCATGTAATGAGGGAATCCCACCCATGACGTCATTCACACATTACATTCGGGGTTTGTTTGGTGTTTGGTCATGTAATGAGGGAATCCCACCCATGACGTCATTCACACATTACATTCGGGGTTTTTGCATGTAGGGATCCACCCATATCACCATTACATGGGTTTGTTGTGGTCATTAAGGGGAATCCACCCATACGTCATCACACATTAACCGGGGTTTTTGGTGTTGGTCATACATCGGGGTTTGTTTGGTGTTGGTCATGTAATGAGGGAATCCCACCCATGAGTCATTCAAATTACACTCGGGGTTTGTTTGGTGTTTGGCATGTAATGAGGGATCCCACCCATGACGTCATTCACACATTACATTCGGGGTTTGTTTGGTGTTTGGTCATGTAATGAGGGAATCCCACCCATGACGTCATTCACACATTACACTCGGGGTTTGTTTGGTGTCTGGTCATGTAATGAGGGAATCCCACCCATGACGTCATTCACACATTACATTCGGGGTTTGTTTGGTGTTTGGTCATGTAACGAGGGAATCCCACCCATGACGTCATTCACACATTACACTCGGGGTTTGTTTGGTGTTTGGTCATGTAATGAGGGAATCCCACCATGACGTCATTCACACATTACACTCGGGGTTTGTTTGGTGTTTGGTCATGTAATGAGGGAATCCCACCCATGACGTCATTCACACATTACATTCGGGGTTTGTTTGGTGTTTGGTCATGTAATGAGGGAATCCCACCCATGACGTCATTCACACATTACATTCGGGGTTTGTTTGGTGTCTGGTCATGTAATGAGGGAATCCCACCCATGACGTCATTCACACATTACACTCGGGGTTTGTTTGGTGTTTGGTCATGTAATGAGGGAATCCCACCCATGACGTCATTCACACATTACATTCGGGGTTTGTTTGGTGTTTGGTCATGTAATGAGGGAATCCCACCCATGACGTCATTCACACATTACACTCGGGGTTTGTTTGGTGTTTGGTCATGTAACGAGGGAATCCCACCCATGACGTCATTCACACATTACATTCGGGGTTTGTTTGGTGTTTGGTCATGTAATGAGGGAATCCCACCCATGACATCATTACGGGGTTTGTTTGGGTTGGTCATGTAAGGGAATCCCACCACGTATTCACTACATCAAAAACCCACCATGACGTCATTCACACATTACACTCGGGGTTTGTTTGGTGTTTGGTCATGTAATGAGGGAATCCCACCATGACGTCATTCACACATTACACTCGGGGTTTGTTTGGTGTTTGGTCATGTAATGAGGGAATCCCACCCATGACGTCATTCACACATTACATTCGGGGTTTGTTTGGTGTTTGGTCATGTAATGAGGGAATCCCACCCATGACGTCATTCACACATTACACTCGGGGTTTGTTTGGTGTCTGGTCATGTAATGAGGGAATCCCACCCATGACGTCATTCACACATTACACTCGGGGTTTGTTTGGTGTCTGGTCATGTAATGAGGGAATCCCACCCATGACGTCATTCACACATTACATTCGGGGTTTGTTTGGTGTTTGGTCATGTAATGAGGGAATCCCACCATGACGTCATTCACACATTACATTCGGGCTTTGTTTGGTGTTTGGTCATGTAACGAGGGAATCCCACCATGACGTCATTCACACATTACACTCGGGGTTTGTTTGGTGTTTGGTCATGTAATGAGGGAATCCCACCATGACGTCATTCACACATTACACTCGGGGTTTGTTTGGTGTTTGGTCATGTAATGAGGGAATCCCACCCATGACGTCATTCACACATTACATTCGGGGTTTGTTTGGTGTTTGGTCATGTAATGAGGGAATCCCACCCATGACGTCATTCACACATTACACTCGGGGTTTGTTTGGTGTTTGGTCATGTAATGAGGGAATCCCACCCATGACGTCATTCACACATTACATTCGGGGTTTGTTTGGTGTCTGGTCATGTAATGAGGGAATCCCACCATGACTCATTCACACATTACACTCGGGGTTTTGGTGCTGGTCATGTAATGAGGGAATCCCACCCTGACGTCATTCACACATTACATTCGGGGTTTGTTGGTGTTTGGTCATGTAAGAGGGAATCCCACCCATGACGTCATACACACATTACATCGGGGTTTTTGGTGTCTGGTCATGTAATGAGGGAATCCCACCATGACGTCATTCAACATTACAACTCGGGGTTTGTTTGGTGTTTGGTCATGTAATGAGGGAATCCCACCATGACGTCATTCACACATTACACTCGGGGTTTGTTTGGTGTCTGGTCATGTAATGAGGGAATCCCACCCATGACGTCATTCACACATTACATTCGGGGTTTGTTTGGTGTTTGGTCATGTAATGAGGGAATCCCACCCATGACGTCATTCACACATTACACTCGGGGTTTGTTTGGTGTCTGGTCATGTAATGAGGGAATCCCACCCATGACGTCATTCACACATTACACTCGGGGTTTGTTTGGTGTCTGGTCATGTAATGAGGGAATCCCACCCATGACGTCATTCACACATTACATTCGGGGTTTGTTTGGTGTTTGGTCATGTAATGAGGGAATCCCACCCATGACGTCATTCACACATTACACTCGGGCTTTGTTTGTGTCTGGTCATGTAATGAGGGAATCCCACCCATGACGTCATTCACACATTACACTCGGGGTTTGTTTGGTGTTTGGTCATGTAATGAGGGAATCCCACCATGACGTCATTCACACATTACACTCGGGGTTTGTTTGGTGTTTGGTCATGTAATGAGGGAATCCCACCATGACGTCATTCACACATTACATTCGGGGTTTGTTTGGTGTTTGGTCATGTAATGAGGGAATCACCCATGACGTCATTCACACATTACACTCGGGGTTTGTTTGGTGTTTGGTCATGTAATGAGGGAATCCCACCCATGACGTCATTCACACATTACATTCGGGGTTTGTTTGGTGTCTGGTCATGTAATGAGGGAATCCCACCCATGACGTCATTCACACATTACATTCGGGGTTTGTTTGGTGTCT
>JASIRB010002973.1:0-76466 GCA_030323885.1 Branchipolynoe longqiensis | reverse complement strand
ATTCTAAAAAACAAACCTAAGGTCATCTGACCCAATCCTAGTATGAGTGATTGAATAGACGTGGCAGGGCGTGGTGGGTGGGCCCTCGCCCACGTCTAAACGAGGCTCCTACCTCGGTAAAACAATAGTTATCCATCATCTATACCCAGGTAAGATTCGTCTAACTAATCTATTTTACCTCGGTATGCCGCCTCTGGCTAGCCGTAGGCTAGGAAGACCTTTACGTAATAGCATTTTTATCCTGATATTCCTGTTTGTTATTATTATGTTGTGATCAAGTCTTATTTATGTAAATGGAAAAACGATTTGTATGACCAATAAAGAGAAAAAAAGTTTTGGTTTTTCGTACCTCTTTCTTTTTAGTTGGCGAGTAGCCTCTGTGCTATCGGCTGAGGCTTCTCTAGTCGCTTGTGATAATGTCTAGCAAACGATCTAGCGGTCTTCCATCCGGCATGAGCTAGGATCCGTTTAACGGAGATGCCTAGTAATCTTGCCTTGGAAACCATTGCACCCCATGTAGAGTGCGATGAATATCTGTCTGTATTGACTCCAGATAGTTTTAACACATTCATGGTCCATCTGGCGAGGGTATCCCTGGAAATGGCCTTGTGTGGCTTAATAAAGCTCACCAAAAGTTGTCTTGAGTTTCTTATTAACCTTGTCTTGGATATATCATTCCGTATCGCGGAGACTACACATAATTTACGATCCTGTGTGAAACTCGTGACACCGATTGTGGAAAGGGGGTCACCTAAACGATTTGATTTTAATAAAGTCGTTAAATCAAATGTTGCTTCCTTGTTATCAATTTCCAGACCATTGAGTGACAGGGCGACTTTAGTTTGGCCCCTGTGTCCTGTGACGAGGAGAAGCAACACTGCTACTTTGAAACCTAATAGCTTAACGTCCAGAAATTTATTTTCTGGCCATTTCTTGAAGAGGTTGAACACAAGAGAAACATCCCAAAACCTATTATATTTGGGTTTATGTGGATTCCTCTGATAAATTGATCGTACGATCCAACAAATAACATGGTGTTTACCCATTGTTTGTCCATTAACCCGAGGTAGGATTATTGACAGAGCACATCTGGCAGCATTGATCGCGCCATATCCTAGACCTTCGTCCTCTAAGAAACGTAGGAAGCGTCCTACCTGGGATACTGTGGGATTCATTGGCTTCACCTTCTTAAGCAAGCAATAAATACCCCATTTCTTTAAATAGGTAGTATACATTTTAACCGGTCCTTTCCTCCACGCATCATCAACCAAACGCTGTTGTGTAATTTTGTCCAAACCGAATTGTTCCAAGTACTTATTTAGAAAAGGAATGCCACCAACGGAGTTGTCGACACGTTTCCGTGGCGTTCTAGTGGTCCCTGATGCTTCAGGTTTCCTCGGAATCTTGGGAAGCGTAGGCTGCTTTTGGCTGTGGCTAGTAATCTCGGTAGCCACGGTTGAGTGTGCCATTCGGGGACGATGAGGATGGCGTGTGTTCCCTCCATTTGTATCTTTCTGGCGACTTTGCTAATGATAGTAAATGGGGGGAAAATGTAAAAGAAATGATGTTGCCACTTTAGTGAGAAGGCATCGATGTGCCAAGCATTTGGTTCGGGGTGCCACGAAACATATTTCTCGAGTTTAAAGTTATTACGCGAAGCAAATAAATCGATATGAGGTGAGCCCCAAGTGTGACAGATATGTTTGAAAATGGATGGATTTAGTGACCACTCTAAGTGATCATGGAACTGGCGACTCATTCTGTCAGCAAGACAATTCTGCGTGCCTGGAATGTGTGTCACAGTTAACCAAACGTCAAAGGTTTGAGCCCAGTTCCAAATGAGTAGTGCGATTTCATTACACTTGATTGATTTTGTACCTCCCATATTCCTGACATAAACCATTGCTGTGGTGTTATCCGTGAGGATACGTACATTATTTTTGGGGACTTTAACAAGGCTGGTTAAACCTAAATAAATGGCCCTTAATTCTAAAACGTTAATATGATCGGGTAGTTCCGATTCTAGCCATCTACCGCCCGTTGCTACATCATTTCGATGTGCCCCCCACCCTTGGAGAGAAGCGTCCGTGGTAACAGTAGTATCGGGCTCCCCCATTCTAATGGGGTTGGGAGATTGATCAAAGTGCTTTAGCCACCAATGAATGTCGGCAAGGCCGTTTGCAGAAATAAACATGGTCTTTTCAAAGTTTCCCTTTGCTCGGGCCAGAGCTAGATTCTTATCAATTTCAAGTGATTTAATGTGTGCCGCTCCGTATAGAATAGCCGGGCTATATGAAAACATGATACCGATAAGGACTGCGACCTGTCTAATCTTTGGCCTAGAAATGTCTAACAGCTGAATCGCTGTGTGGTAAAGCTTATCTTTCTTTTGGCGTGTAAGCGAAACGGTCATAGCCGTGGTGTTTAAAATGAAACCTAGACACTTAAGCTCCTTTGTAGGAGAAAAGACGGATTTTTTGTCATGTATGAAGAAACCTAAATTTGCAAAAATTTTACACAAATCTTGAACGGCGAGATCACATTGTGTGAAAGATTGGCCCATAATGAAAGAATCATCAATGTATGGAAACATACAATGACCCAGTTTTGCCATGTGTGAAAAAATTGGTTTCAACAGCTTAGTAAAAAGGCGTGGTGCACAGGCCAAACCATTTGGTAGGCAGGTAAATTCAAAAAGCTGGCATTCCAGAGGAACCTTAAAAACTTTCGATCTATGTGGTGAATAGGAACCGTATAGTACGCATCTCTCAAATCCACACTCGCTAGCCAACAATCTGGGGTAATTAAATCACGAGCTGTTTCTAAGGAAAACATTTTGAAATGTTTGTATTCAATGATTTCATTTAATTGGGTTCAATCTAAAATCAATCGAATGGTGCCATCTGGTTTAGGAGTGGAGAAGATATTTGAAATAAATTCACCTTCAGTATGTTCAACTCTGTTGACAATGCCTTTAGCTTCAAAAAGTAAAACTTGTTGATCGAGCTGAAACTTTTCTAGCGAATTAAATTGATAAGGAAAAGGAGCTCTTTCTGGACAGGCAATTGTGTGAAAGGAATGTGAATGCCTTTAACAATACTAATAACCTCTGGGTTAGTGGTTAACTGTTGCCATTGATGTAAATAATTAACAATATTGCCTGCTTGAGAAAAGCTTACTTCAGTTTGTGTTTACTCCGTGACCATTTCAGGGTCAGGAGGTTGGAAAGTTTGTGTGGCGTTCTCTACTTGTTCCCTGGTTTGGGGAACTGTGGTTTGGGAACGAAGTCTCTCTTGTAGCCGCGGTTGTCGTTCCAGTTTGAGGCTTGTCTGTTGCCTCGACCTCTTCCCCGCTGGCTGAACGGGAAGGACGGTCCGCCCCTGAACGGCCTTCCTCCTCTGCGGAAGCGAAAATCCGTCCTAGCCCGTCTGAACCCGGCTGGGTTTTGGAATTTACGGCCCTTTGCTTCGGTGTTCTTAGCACTCTTGTAGTCTACCTCCACCTGCTTGTAAAGGTAAGCCAGCTGACCCCCAAACATCTTGGATTTATCCAGAGGTTTGCTTTTGATGGGGGTAGGTCCTGAATAACAGTGTATTCTTTGCCGTCATGATCTGTCACTTTCTTTGAGCGTGCGACTTCTTTGCCCGCATCGGTGGTGACCGATTTGAAAACATTTTCAAATCTGCGATGAGTCATGTAGTTACTCGCCGCTGCGAGTAGGGCACTGCCCCGGTCCATAACCCGAGCCAAAGACGAGAACTTGTTCTCGGTTTGCATTCTGTTAGCGACAGGGATAATGGACGTCAAGGCCCCCAAAACTGCCTTATGGATAACGCAGAGGGCAGTTTCGTACCGGCGACCCTCGTCCGACAAATGGATGCCCGCATCCATCTCCTTAGACACTGTAGCGGGGATACCCTTGACTCCAGAGATCTGTTCAGTCAATTTGTTGATGACTTCCACTGGCTTAAAGGTGGTGAAATGGCCATTCACCGTTTTGCGCATCATAGTAGTGGTACGCACCTTGTTAGCTTTCTTTTTGACAATTTTCTTGCCTACTTTAGCCCCTATTTTGGCGTAAACGCCTGCGCGTTCCGTATCAGAATCAGACTCCGTGGAAGAAGAATCGTCTGACGAGTCCGAGGACGAGTCTTTCTTTTCCTTTTTCTTTTTCTTGGACTTTTTGGAGCGCTTAGTGTTAGCCTTCTTGGTGAACTCGTCTCCCGAGCTGCTAACCGGGCGACGTTTCTTGCCGCGCGCTTTCGGTTTCGGAACCTCAGGTGCCGAAACCGTGTCTTCCTCGTCTTCCGAGAAGTCTTCCCAATCCTCATCAGGGATTTGGGAAAGGTCTACAAAGGTATGAGCCTGGAATTGGCGCATTTTCTCCTCCACCATAGCCGCCATCTTAGCCTCCCAACCTACAGGTTGAGGGGGCTGATCACTGTCCTGATCAGAGGCATGTGGCCCGGGCTGTGGGGACGGCGGAGCCGTAGGCGGTGGTGACGAATCGTAATCCGTAGGAGGGACGCCGACCGCTGCAGCGGGCGTCTTATTCCGGCGAGTGGCCATCGGTTCCTGTAACGAAATAAAGCGTTACTAAACCGGGATCATCTCAACTACACAAGTGTAAGCCAGTAAACTGGGTTGAGGAACAAGGTACAGAGAACGTGTATTCCAACGTGTCAGTACAGGCGTGAAGCTAAATTTTGCCGTAGGTGTGTGGTAACGAAACCAACCAAACGGGGGGTATCGATCGTGAGATCGCCCACTCTCTCTGTTCCGTAAACTTCTCCCACCCGTGGCTACAGCGCCAACAAGTTGGAGAAAATATTACGAAACTCGGAGGTTCGCCTTAAACCGGTCTGGGGTGTTTATAAAAAACACCTAGAAGCATCCCCAACATCATCCTCTATTAGGATCCGGGAGACTTTTCTTAGGAAATGAGCAACTCGGGTTGCCATTTCTCCCTGTCTGAAAAACAGGTGTCGATAGAACTGCAGTATCGGTTTCGTTAGTGCCAGCGGCACCCAAGTTCTATCCGTAAGTTAAAAAACACGTACAAAGTCCAAATTGGACGTGAGAAAGTTCTGAACTTTCATACGGTGATGCTATAAAGCATCATAAACAAAGTAGGCTAATAAAAGGTACTTACTTTTGAACAAAAGCAGTAGTAGTAGATAAATCCTGATGGAGCAACTCACAAAACGTCCTCCCGTTGTACATATATATGATATATATATATATATGAGAATGTCTGAAATTATCTAAACAAAGATTGTCCAGATATATACATCTGAGAATGTCTGAAATTGTCAATACTTCAAATTATCAAAAAATCGTCAATTATCGTTGGAAATTTGAATTCACTGCAGCTCCTTCAGCTCTGTGAAACAACAGCCTTCTTTCAAGTTCTCCAGGGGTTTTGTTTACCCCCATTTCGAAACCTAACCCTGAAAAAAGAAAAAGGAGGTACAAATCGGTTTTTTAAAGACATACAAAAATGACTGCAAGAAGCACTTTACTACGATTGGAGTAGCATGTTCAGTGGAGCATGTCCTGTGGAGCCTGGCGGGTGGCTGCACTTACCTCATCCGTGGTGGTGTTCATCTGCAGCTGCAGTTCCTGCAGCTCAGTGCGCATCTCGCCATCAGGACCCGGAGCGGGCGCGGCTTTTTCTTCGTCCGCCATGCTGCTAGCCGTCTTCCCCCAGCAGAGTTCACGTCACACTCAATGGCACCTGTCGTCGCAGCCCTTAGCTGGACGGGAAGAGAAGAGAAGTGGTCAGGTCATGATGTAAGAGGCACAGTGAAGTGTAAAGTGGAATCTGTTGTCACAGCCCTCAGCTGGACAGGAAGAGAAGTGGTCAGGTCAGAATGTAAGAGTCACGGTGAAATGCTTAGGGGAATCTGTCATCCACCCTTAGCTGGACAGGAAGACAGGAGAGAAAAGGAAGTCAGATGTGAGAGGCACGGTGAAGTGCACAGTGGAATCTGTTGTCACAGTCCTTAGCTGGACGGGAAGAGAGGACAGAAGGGAGGTCAGAATGTGAGAGGCACAGTAAAGTGTACAGTGGAATCTGTTGTCACAGTCCTTAGCTGGACGGGAAGAGAGGAGAGAAGGGAGGTCAGAATGTGAGAGCCACGGTAAAGTGTACAGTGGAATCTGTTGGCACAGTCCTTAGCTGGACGGGAAGAGAGGACAGAAGGGAGGTCAGAATGTGAGAGGCACAGTGAAGTGTACAGTGGAATCTGTTGGCACAGCCCTTAGCTGGACGGGAAGAGAGGACAGAAGGGAGGACAGAATGTGAGAGGCACAGTGAAGTGTACATTGGAACACGTCGTCGGAGCCCTTAGCTGGACGGGAAGAGAGGAGAGAAGGGAGGACAGAATGTGAGAGGCACAGTGAAGTCTACAATGGTTTGTTTGTTGTTGTTTTACATCCTAGCAACATCTAAGGTCATATCAGGACGGGTACCGACTTGTGACAGTGCACACTCATTGCGACTTTATAGTGCTGCCCCACTGGAATACCAGGCTGCCAGCCCAATGACCTGATATCCCACTCAGTCACATTATCCTGACACTGAGACAACCAGTCCTTGCCATATCCTAATAATGCTGAGCACCAGGCTAGGAAGCGACAAGTATCAATTTGTAAGTCATTGGTTTGACTCGACCAGGGTTCGAACCCACGACCCCACGATCTACCAACACGGGAGACAGATGCTCTAACTCATTCGGCCATCCTGTCTGGTCTGAAGTGTACAATGGAATCTATTGTCGCAGCCCTTAGCTGGACGGGAAGAGAGGAGAGGGGAGGTGGTCAGAATGTGATAGGCACGGTGAAGTGTACAATGGAATCTATTGTCCCAGACCTTAGCTGGATGGGAAGAGAGGCACGGTGAAGTGTACAGTGGAATCTGTTGTCGCAGCCATTAGCTGGACAGGAAGAGAAGAGAGAAGAGAGGTTTCGGGAAGATTCGGCCACCGCGCCCGGTAGAGGAGCAGGTAGTTAATAACCAATTCACAAGTGCCAGAAGTATCAGTCCATCCATGGGGCATACTTTCCAATGACACCTACCCGTGTCTCACCAACACTTTCCCCACCAGTTTTTTTTCTTCCGTCATTCTTATTTCTGTCAGCGCATACTAATTATTAAGGCGTGTATTTATTTAAATCGTATTTACACAAAACAGTTCTCACATCTCTATGCTACATTTATTTTAAGGGCGTGTTTTGGGGGGATTTTTTAAAGAGGAAAGGTGTGGTTTTTTGGGGTGTTTATTTTTAACGGGGGGCGGGGGGTGGGGGGAATCGTCGGTGATTTGTTAGCAGGCCGCTCACCGCAGTGACGCCGAACAAAATGCGTGAATGAATTGGAAACATGCATCAATAGCAACAACAACAAAATACCTGGGTGGACTGGCCACAGATTTTAGCAAACAATTCGATTTTATCGGCTAGAGAGGTGCGGCGAGATTTGCCGGCATGCCTCAATAAACAGGGATAGGTCTATGCGTGTGTTTGTTTGTGCATTTGTGTGTGTCGGTAAGTGTGTGTCTATGTATGTGTGTGTCAGTGTGTGTGTCAGTGTGTGTCAGTGTGTGTGTCAGTGTGTGTGTCAGTGTGTGTGTCAGTATGTGTGTCAGTGTGTGCGTCAGTGTGTCTCAGTGTGTGGGTCAGTGTGTGTCTGTGTGCGGCAGTGTGTGTCTGTGTGCGGCAGTGTCTGTATGTCAATGTGTGTATGTGCGTACCAGTGTGTACCAGTGTGTGCCAGTGTGTGTATGTATGTGTCTATGTGTCTATGTGTCTGTATGTGTCTGTATGTGTCTGTATGTGTATGTCTGCGTCTGTATGTGTCTGTGCATGACAGTGTCTGTGTGTCAGGGTTTATGTGTGTATGAGTGTGTATGTGTATGTATGTTTCTCAGTGTGTATGTTTGTCAGTGTGTTTGTGTGTCAGTGTGTATGTTTGTCAGTGTGTATTTGTGTCAGTGTATGTGTGTCAGTGTGTATGTGTCAGAATGTGTCAGGGTGTGTCAGTGTTTATATGTCAGGGTTTATGTGTCAGTGTGTGTGAGTGTTTTTGTGTCAGTATGTGTGATTGTTCATGTGTCAGTGTGTGTGAGTGTTTATGTGTGTGAGTGTTTATGTGTGAGTGTGTGTCAGTGTTTGTGTGTGAGTGTTTGTGTGTCAGTGTGTGTGTCAGTGTTTACGTGTGAGTGTGTGTGAGTATTTATGTGTGAGTGTGTCTGAGTATTTATGTGTGAGTGTGTGTGTGTCAGTGGTTATGTGTCAGTGTTTATGTGTTTATGTGTTAGTGTGTGTGTCAGTGTTTATGTGTTTATGTGTGTGTCAGTATTTATGTGTCAGTCTGTGGGAGTATTTATGTCAGTGTGTGTGTGTCGGTGTTTATGTGTCAGTGTCTGCGTGTGTCACTGTCTGCGTTTGTCAGTGTTTATGTGTGAGTGTGTGTGTCAGTGTTTATGTGTGAGTGTGTGTGTGTCAGTGTTTATGTCAGTGTGTGTCAGTGTGTGTGTCAGTGTTTATGTCAGTGTGTGTGAGTATGTGTGTGTCAGTCTGTGTGTGAGTATTTATATGTCAGTGTGTGTGTGTGTTTATGCGTCAGTGTGTGTGTGTGAGTGTGTGTGAGTGTGTGTCAGTATTTATCTGTGTGTGTTTATCAGTGTGTGTGAGTGTATGTGTGAGTGTGTGTGTGTGAGTGTATGTGTGAGTGTGTGTGTCAATGTTTATGTGTCAATGTTCTTGTGTCAGTGCATGCGAAGTGCTTGTGGCGTAAGAGCACAGCCTCACACTCCCTATCAAGTCGCCAACTGCATTAAATTTAAATGCGCTGCTGTTTTCCCTCAATGCTTGCTATTTCACAGCTGCTCAGGACATGCCCACTGTGTTGCTGGCACAATTTCACATTGAAACCCACTGCAATCATATCACTACATATCGGGCATAATAGACCTTCTCTGCCAGAGCATGCAGTCAATTGCTACCGTAAATATTGCTTCTTGTCACGGCCGTTAGAGGGTGGGTTGGTAGTGGAAATCTTCCACAGTTTGTTTGTTTGTTGTTGTTTTACTTCCTAGCAACATCTAAGGTCATATCAGGACGGGTACCGACTTGTGACAGTGTGCACACATGGTGACTTTATAGTGCTGTCCCACTGGGAAACCAGGCCACCGGC
Source organism: Branchipolynoe longqiensis (assembly GCA_030323885.1). NCBI lineage: Eukaryota > Metazoa > Annelida > Polychaeta > Phyllodocida > Polynoidae > Branchipolynoe > Branchipolynoe longqiensis. The sequence goes on along the minus strand of JASIRB010002973.1, from coordinate 67,267 downwards.
ACCATGACCTGGTATCCCACTCAAGTCACATTATCCTGACACTGAGCACACCAGCCCTTGCCCTGTCATAATAATGCCGAGCGCCTGGCTAGGAAGCGACAAGTCATTGGTTTGACTCGACCAGGGTTCAAACCCACCACCCCACGATCTACCAACAAGGGAGACGGACGCTCTAACTCATTCGGCCATTCCGTCTGGTTAAATCTTCCACAGAATGCGCTTCATAATTGGCCGCTTATCCAAAACATGTATTTCTTGTCACTGCCACCAGAAAGCATACAATAAAGTGAACAACAAAGTACACCGTACAGTACACAACAAAGTGAACAACATAGTACACAATCAAATGTACACGGACACAACAACGAATAAAATAAAGTAAACCATGAAGTGCACACCTTCTCCACATCTACTTCTTTTTCATTGTAGTTGAAACAAAAATTTAATCAAAATAGGCAGAGCCAAACTATGTTTATGGGTGTGAATTTAGGTCAGGAGAGTAAGTGCCGGTGAGCTCTACCAACAATAGGTGTTGTGTTAGCAAACACTATTGCTATCGGCGGTTATAGCTTCTTTTTGGGGTGTGGGGAGTGGATGGTGGGGTGTGGGGAGTGGATGGGGTGGGGTGGGAGGAGAGCTTTGCCTTATTGTCTTTTTTTCTTCTTGCTCCTCCCCCATCCCCCCCCCCCCCACACACACACATTTTGCCCCCAGGTTCTAGTGTGCATGTCCCTGACGAGGGCTGCATTGTACCTGCCCCAGTCACTGAACACTGCAACTAGATCTCAAAGTGCAGTGACCCATATCCCATTGCCATTTGCAGCGATGCAGTGTCAATTGAGCACACACGCTAATGACTTCATTTGAACCCTTTCATTATAGATTCTTTGTTTGTTTTTGTCCAACATGCCTACTATGAAATTAGAGTGCCATTCACGCCTACCAGCCACCCCGAGTAACAGCTGTAACAGTCGATTGTTTGTTTGTTTGTTGTTGTTTTACGTCCTAGCAACATCTAAGGTCATATCAGGATGGGTACCGACTTGTGACAGTGCGCACTCATGGAGACTTTATAGTGCTGCCCCACTGGAAGACCAGGCCACCAGCACCATGACCTGATATCCCACTCCATCACATTATCCTGACACTGAGCCAACCAGTCCGTGCCCTATCCTAATAATGCCGAGCGCCAGGCTAGGAAGCGACAAGCATAAATTCATTGGCTTGACTCGACCAGGGTTCGAACCCATGATCTACCAACACGGGAGACGGACGCTCTAACTCATTCGGCCATCCCGTCTGGTCTGTAACAGTCGGTGGCACTGAACAACAGCGTGGCGTTGTCAGCTCTCCGAAGGAGTCATAATTGTAATAATAATGATTGGTTGGGTAGTTGTTGTAGTTTAACATCCTGCCAACATCTAAGGTCATATCAGGATGGGTACCGACTTGTGACAGTGCACACTCATAGCGACTTTATAGTCCTGCCCCACTGGGAAATCAGGCTGCTGACACCATGACCCGATATCCCACTCAGTCACATTATCCTGACACTGAGCTAGCCAGTCCTTGCCCTATCCTAATAAAGCCGACCGCCAGGCTAGGAAGCGACAAGTATCAATTTTAAAGTCATTGGTTTGACTCGACCGGGAACCGAACTCACTACCTTCTGCATGCGAGGCCCACGCTCTACCGAATAGGCTATCGCGCCTGAGTGGTTGGTTGTGATGATGGTAATGATGATGACAATGACGATGTTGTTACGACAGACCATGATACCATTGATGACAATAGTATCACAACATAAACATAAAGCCTATGCCTGTATTGCTGTCAAAGGAGGTGCATAGTCGGCCTACTTGACTGCAGGTATGTGCCGTATCCATCACCCTTCTCACTCCATGGACGCCATGTTTCCAGTTCCCTTTGACCGTATCATATGATCACTGCTTTTGCAGATAACACACTTGCAACGCCCACAATCCATTATGGTGTCCAGTGACAGTGCATCAGCGACCCGTGTTATCAACCACTCCTCAAAACTGATAGCAGCTCACAATAGATACATACTCGTTTTAATATAATTTCTTTTTTTAGATAATTATTTTCCTTAAACAAAAAAAAAGTTGCTTTGGGCAGTAATGCATCAAAATAGATTGACGTTTTTTCTTTCGGTTTATATGGCGAACTACAAATTAGGTGATACTATATTTGAGCTGTCAGTGATCAAAATGGCGACGGTTTGAATGCTGAAGTAATTTAATAAACCTGTCACCTATCCCCTAGATAATTTGAGTACCTATACCATCGGAATGTGCATCGATTTATCCCCTCCTGAGTATTAGAATGGCTCCTGGTAGTAAGGGTGCTTTGTTAAATGTGCATTTTTCCGATTATTAAACACTTCCCATTATTATATTCATTATTATTATATTCATTATTCTTACTGTTATTATAACGCACAGCCCTCCATCCCACCCGCTTCCACAAATCCACCTCCCTACCAGTCACCAAACACCCATATATCGCCACCACCACCGCTACCCGTGCCCCATATTCTGATGGTTTTGAATTTCTGGGTTGTTTTTTTTAGATAAATATATTAGATCGATCACTAGTATCTACTTTACATTAGTTCAAAGTTACTTTTATTTTAAATGGTAAACTTTTGAGATATTTTGAGTGCCAACATGGAAAATTAGTTTTGGCAAGCTCGCCAAAACTCTGACACCATAGACTTCTGCAGTAACAGGTTCTTTTAAATTGACTCAGTATTGCATTCTACGCAGAAACAAGTACATCAGTATCTAAGTTAGATATGTAAAATCAAATCTAGATAATTGGTTTGGTTTTGAAAATTTGATATTTTATCAGACTATGCAGCTTTAACCAAGCCGTCATATGGCAGCGTCACACGGGACTGTGACCATGAGGCTGTCATGCCTCCCCGCACCCCCCCTCCCACCCCATCCTCACCCCCCCCCCCCCCACCGCGCATCGCACGCAGACTGGCACACCAGACCACTGATCCACTGCAGCCACATTGCTATGGTAACTGCTAAGTGTCAGAGGTCAGCTTTGATTATATACTACCCCAATGTGTCCAATGGCATTTCATCGGACGCGGTGGCCAAATCGGTAGAGTGCAGGCCTCCCGTGTGGAAGATCGGGAGTTTGAATCCCGGTCGAGTCAAACCAATGACTTACAACAAAATTGATACTTGTCACTTCTATCTTGGCACTCGGCATTAATAGGATATGGCAATGACTGGTTAGTTCAGTGTCAGGATAATGTGTCTGAGCAGGATATTGGGTCATTAGTACTGGCGGCCTGATTTCCCAGTGGGAGAGCACTATAAAGTCACCATGAGTGTGTACTGTCACAAGTCGATACCCATCCTGATATGACCTGAGATGTTGCCAGGATGTAACATTCCAACAACCAACCAATGGCATTTCCATGGAATGAGTGAATGTATGCATACAAGCATGCAGTGTGCATTATACTCTATATATAACTAATATATTACATGTGTTTAACTTGACTGGACGTGGTGGCTGAATCGGTAGTGAGCAGCTTTCCGATGCAGAAGGTCAGGAGTTTGATTCTGGTCGAGTTCTCTTTTCTTTGAAGATGTATACTGCCTATCATGGATAAGTCTGAATAGACTTGTTTTCACCATTAGACAGTTTGTCGATAGAAAGCCAGAGCCTACACTTTTACCAACCCAAGGGATTTTTAACCTACCACACCACATAGACATGGTATGAGAGCAACTGGACTTTGATGACACTGTAAGTTATACACAGCGGTGGAAATCCAAAGTGGCAGAGGTGGGGCCACGAGGAATCGAACCACTGACCTTCAGATTAGAAGTCCGAACTAGAAAAAAGTCAGACACTCTAACCACTCTGCAACAGAGAACACCAATGGAGAAACCAATGACATACAAAATTGATACTTGGCGCTGGCACTCGGCATTACTAGGATAGGACAAGGACTGGTTAGTACAGTATCGGGATAATGTGATTGAGAGCGGCAAATTGGGTCATGGTGCTGACAGCCTGGACTGACAGTGTGGCAGCACTATACAATTGCCATGAGTGCACACTGTCACAAGTCTGTGCCCGTCCCGGAATGACCTTAGATGTTGCCAGGATGTAAAACTCAAACAAACAAATGTGCTTAGCTAACTACAGTCTGTCCAAACCGTCCTATTGTATTTATATTCATTATATCTTTATTGCATGTAGATGGGCGTTTAAAGACCAAATAATTAAATCGATCCGCTACTCGGGCCAATGTGATGTCTTATTGATGATGAAATGGCATGAGGAGGGAAACAACAAACACAGGCAGCAAAGTGGAGAAGTACCATCACTGTTCACTGTGGGTACTGCTGTAGCACCCACAGTCAACAGTGAGGGTACTACAGCAGCACCCACATTGAACAGTGATGGTACTACAGCAGTACCCACAGCAAACAGTGATGGTACTACAGCAGTACCCACATTGAACAGTGAGGGTACTACAGCAGTACCCAGAGTGAACAGTGAGGGTACTAGAGCAGTACCCACAGTGAACAGTGAGGGTACTACAGCAGTACCCACAGTGAACAGTGAGGGTACTACAGCAGTACCCACAGTGAACAGTGAGGGTACTACAGCAGTACCAACAGCGAACAGTGATGGTACTACAGCAGTACCCACATTGAACAGTGAGGGTACTACAGCATTACCCAGAGTGAACAGTGAGGGTACTAGAGCAGTACCCACAGTGAACAGTGAGGGTACTACAGCAGTACCCACAGTGAACAATGATGGTACTACAGCAGTACCCACAGTGAACAGTGAGGGTACTACAGCAGTACCCAGAGTGAACAGTGAGGGTACTACAGCATTACCCACAGTGAACCATGATGGTACTAGAGCAGTGCCCACAGTGAACAGTGATGGTACTAAAGCAGTACCCACAGTGAACAGTGATGGTACTAAAGCAGTACCCACAGTGAACAGTGATGGTAATACAGCAATACCCATAGTGAACAGTCATGGTACTATAGCAGTACACACAGTGATGATAGTATAGCAGTACACACAGTGAACAGTGATGATAGTATAGCAGTACCCACAGTGAACAGTGAGGGTACTACAGCAGTACCCACAGTGAACAGTGAGGGTACTACAGCAGTACCCACAGCGAACAGTGATGGTACTACAGCAGTACCCACATTAAACAGTGATGGTACTACAGCAGTACCCACATTGAACAGTGATGGTACTAGAGCAGTACCCACAGTGAACAGTGATGGTACTACAGCAGTACCCACATTGAACAGTGATGGTACTACAGCAGTACCCAAATTGAACAGTGATGGTACTACAGCAGTACTCACAGTGAACAGTGAGGGTACTAGAGCAGTACCCACAGTGAACAGTGAGGGTACTACAGCAGTACCCACAGTGAACCATGATGGTACTAGAGCAGTGCCCACAGTGAACAGTGATGGTACTAAAGCAGTACCCACAGTGAACAGTGATGGTAATACAGCAATACCCATAGTGAACAGTCATGGTACTATAGCAGTACACACAGTGAACAGTGATGATACTATAGCAGTACACACAGTGAACAGTGATGATAGTATAGCAGTAACCACAATGAACAGTGATGGTACTACAGCAATACCCAGTGACGGTACTAGAGCAGTACCCACAGTAAACAGTGATGGTACTTGAACAGGCAATCAGGTCAGTGAATTTGCTAGCTTCTGAGGCCATTAGCTTTGAACAGTCTTACTTGACGACAATGAAGTAATAACGGTGAAGGAGAAGTAGAATCAGAAACCAACGGCCTAATCAGACATAGCATGTAGGTATGTAGGTGCTAATAGGAGCCGGCAGATGAGGTGTGCCACTAAGTGTGATGCATAGTGAAATAGTACTGCCCGAATGTATAGAGCATTATGTAGCTCGCCATACATGGTGGCTTCCTGCATGATTAGATTAGGACAGGTTTCCTAAGGCTTTCATCTTCCATTAAGCCTTGATTTGGCATGTGTTTGAGCCGTGTAATCAGCTTCATCTAATATATGTGAGTCTACACTGTGGCAGCACTATAAAGTTGCCATGAGTGTGCACTGTCACAAGTCGGTCAATCAATCAATCAATAGTTCCGTCCTCTAGTCGAGGGTTGGATGCAATGATTCTCCACTTGTCCCGATGGTGTGCTTTTCTGATAGACTGTGAATAATTCAAGCCTGTCCACTGTGAAATATTTGTAAACCATGATGTTCTTGGTCTCCCTCTCCCTCTGCTGCCATTCACCTTCCCATCCAACAATGTACGATATATTGAACTCTGACGAATGATGTGGCCAAAATAAATAAGTTTCTTTGTCTGTATAGTGGCAAACAAGCTTTTCTTATTTTTAATTTTTCTGAGAACTTCTTTGTTGGTGATCTTCTTTGTCCATGATATTTTCATCATCCTTCGATAAGTCCACATCTCAAATGCTGCTAAACGTTTGTACATTTTCTTAGAGATTGTCCATGTCTCAGCCCCATACATTAGAGTAGACCACACATAACACTGAAGAATACGCTTCCTTGTTTGTATTAATATCTTACTTGATGTTAACACTCTATACATTTTGGAGAATGTTGTTCGGGCTATTGTTATCCTTCTTTTAATTTCTTCCTCACATCTCCCATCATTTGTAATCTTTTGTCCGAGATATATGAATTCGGATACTTGTTCTATGTTTGTGCCATCTATGGTTATATTGACATTTGGTTTATCTGTCTTTTTACTTATAACCATTGTTTTGGTCTTCCTGGCATTCATCTTCATGTTGAATAGTATTCCAGCTTTATTGATTCTATTCACTATATCTTGTAGGTTTTTCTCACTGTCTGCTAGTATTACACTGTCATCGGCATATCTAAGATTGTTGACGTTCATGCCACCTATTGTCACTCCCTTGCAATCTTCAATGTGTCTGAAAATCATCTCTGTGTACAGGTTAAATAGACACACCCCTGTCGAACTCCTCGTTTAATCATAACTTCATCCGACAGGCCCTGCTCCATTTTTATAAATGCACGTTGTGTCCAGTATAAGTTCACAATTAGTTTAATGTCTTTGCCATTGACACCAATATCTTGTAAACATTTGATTAACAGTTCATGATTGACTCGGTCGAAGGCCTTCTCATAGTCAATAAAGCAGGCATAAACATCCTGGTTCACTTCACAATAACGTTCACAAATCATTCTCATATTGAAAATCCCTTCACGTGTACCTCTTCCAGATATAAACCCACTTTGTACGTTACTGATTTGACCTTAGATGTTGCAAGGATGTAAAACTCTAACAACCAATCACTTCACCGCCACACCTCCACAACACCTCCACCCTCTCTGAGCACCCAGGTCTACACATCCACATAGTAACGCAGAACCCCCTCCACGCAATATACCACCCCATCCTTGTGGAAGCTGTGACTGGTGTGTGTCTGGCTGTGTCTGGCTGTGTGTGTCTGGCTGTGTCTGGCTGTGTGTGTCTGGCTGTGTGTGTCTGGCTGTGTGTGTGTGGTTGTGTGTGTATGGCTGTGTGTGTCTGTGTGAGGCTGTGTGTGAGGCTGTGTGTGAGGCTGTGTGTGAGGCTGTGTGTGAGTGGCTGGGTGTGTTGCTGTGCGTGTGTGTTGGCGTGCCCTTTTAAAAAGGAGAACTTGAAAGAATGAGACTGAAGTCAGGGAGCTTTTTTTACCTTAATTAATTCTTTTCTCAGGATGTGTGTGTGTGTGTGTGTGTGTGTGCGTAGAGGGGGGGGGGGTCTTGTGAGGATTGGAGCACTCACAGTCTCACTTCTTACACCCCCATGTTCAGTTCTTTCTAACTACTATGTAAACTCTATTCACACTATTCATGCGTGACCTAATTCGGCATCAGAACGAGGCTGAGGCGCGTCGGGTATTGGAAATGGCCATAAGACACTGCTGTGAGCAGATGTGTATGAACTACTACAGAAATTAAAGGAGTAAAATTTGAAGATATTCACTTTTGAAACTATCATATTCATTTTTGCATACCTTTTTTCTATCTATCGGTCAATTTTCGTGAAAATTGAATAACGATCAGATACATTTCAGTAGGCAATATCAACAAAGTCACTCACCTTGGCTGCCAATCTTTTGTTAAATTCAAAATTGCATACCTTTCTTAATATAGATATATTTTTCAAATATATTTTAACGCTTTTAGAGCTTTTATTAATTTGTAATTAATAAGACTAATTCTTTAACTGTGTTACACAGATAATTATGCTGACAGTGCTGCATGGTACATGATACCACCATAACTATGCAGACTTGAAGTTGGCAGTCACATTGTAGTTAAAGAATAGGAAAATCACCATGCAAGGATCACCACCCAATCTTCATGAAAATTAGCCAATAAATAGAAAACAGGTATGCAAAGATGAATATGGTCGTTTACAAAATGAAAACCTTCAAATTTAAGTTTTCATACAGCGGCGCCTCGCAGATGCGTATGTGGCCTCGGTCTGGTTTCAACATGGCTGCGGTGTGAATTGTGGTGGGTGAAGAGTTTCCCGTATCCCACAGTTCATAGATGACACTTCTTAGACCACCATGGTAAGTTCTTTCTAACTGCTGTGTAAACTCTACAGAGGTAGGTGGAGGGTTTTCGGTATTTCACAGATGACCGCTGAAACACAGATCACACTCACTTCCTGCGACCCCTGTTATCTTCAGTATGCCATGAAAGTGGATTTACAATTCGCCAACCAGTGGTACACAACTGGTTCATCAAAGGCTGTGGTATGTGCTGTCATGTCTGTGGGACACTGAGCTAACCAGTCCTTGTCCTATCCTATTAATGCCGAACACCAGGCTAGGAAGCGACAAGTATCAATTTTATAACTCATTGGGTTGACTGGAATGGGAACCAAACTACTGACCTTCCACACGTGAGGCCAGCGCTCCATAGATTCGCCCACTGCACCTAGTGGGGATGTATGTGCGTGTGTCTGTGTGTGAGGGGAGGGGGGGGGGGGAAGACCGCCTTATGCAATCCACAGGGAGAAGACAACCTTGTGTATGAAGGGAGACGCTGTCAGCCAGCCCTTATCTGATGTCTGCTGTGGGCTCCATTTTTTTAATCAGTGATAAGGTCCTGGCAATTCCCAAGACGCAAGTGTCCTTCGAAAGGGCACTGCCTAAGATACACATCTACTGTATGCTTGGCACTGAGGTGGGGGAACTCTCCGAAAAAACCCGCTGACTTTGCAGAAAGCAGAGGTCATTGAGATGCCAGACAACTTATTTACTCTGTGCCTTACCGCTATCACTCAGACTGGCAGGTCTAATCTCACCATTTGGCATTGACCTTGTTGTTGTGTTAGATCTAACTAACTTGACATTGTTGTTGTATGCGATTTCATAGGTTAGTTGGTTATTGGACTTTTACATCCTGGTATCATCTAAGGTCATATCAGGATGGACACTGGTGACTTTATAGTGCTGCTGCACTGGGAAATCAGGCCACCCGCACCATGACCCAATATCCCTTTCAGTTACATTATCCTGACACTGTGAAAAGTTTGTTTATCTCAGAAATTTGATGGTATTAAATTGACATAGTTGTCAGAGAATTTCTACACATATCCTTTAGATATACCAACTATCTACTTCCAAAATCACTGGTTGGGCTCAGTACCTAAAATATCACACAAGAAAAACACAATATTGTACTCACATGGTTTAATCCCAAAACTAAAGTGGCTACAGACACATGTACACAGTCTGGGCTGGCTGGTGGCAGTGGTGAGAGAGGGCGTGCACATGCCATGCACCCTTATTTATAGATTAAAATCCAGGTACCAGTCAGGTGACCCAGCCTGTACCCAGCAGGCCCTTGGCTGCAGAGTATCAATGCAACCAGGTACCAGCCAGGTGACCCAGCCTGTACCCGGCAGGCCCTTGCCTGCAGAGTACCAATACAACCAGGTACCAGTCAGGTACCTGGCCTGTACCCGGCAGGTCCTTGTCTTCAGAGCATGAAATATAAACCACCCGAAAATTCCCAAATATTTTACAACTGAGCTAACCAGCTCTTGCCCTATCCTATTAATGCAGAGAACCAGGCTAAGAAGCGACAAGTCTCAATTTTAAAGTCATTGGTTTGACTCGACCGGGAACCGAACTCCCGATCTTCCACACGCGAGGCCCACACTCTACTGATTAGGCCACCGCGCCCGATGCGATTTAATACGTCAATTGACATTGGCACTGTGGTTGAATGAGATTTAATATGTTTATTGACATTGTGAGAACTAATCTATTAATTACTGTTGTTATATGAGCTCTAATGTATTAACTCTACATTGACATTGTTACGGGCGATCAAATATATTAATTGATACGGTCATATGAGGTACAATGGATCGATTCAATTCTTGTCATGTTAAATCTAATGCATCAATTTACATTGACGGTATCATATCGGATCCAATATATTACCTGATTTTGTTGTTAGATCCGATCCAATCTATTAGTTACCACAAAAATTATATCTACCATCCAGTGACCTCCACCATCCAGTGACCTCTACCATCCAGTGACTTCCACCATCCAGTGACCTCAACCATCCAGTGACCTCAACCATCCAGTGTGCTCTACTATCCAGTGACCTCTGCCATCCAGTGACCTCAACGTCCAATGACCTCTACCATCCAGTGATCTCAATGCCCAGTCACCTCTACTACCTGGTGACCTCCACTGTCCGGTGACCTCTACTGTCCAGTGACCTCTACCATCCAATAGCCTCTACCATCCGGTGAACTCTACCGTCCAGTGATCTCAATGTCTACTGACCTCAGCCTCTACTGTCCGGTGACTTCTACTGTCCGGTGACCTCTGCCATCCAGTGACCGCTACCATCCAGTAAGCAACCTCTAATGCCCGGTGAATCCTCGAAAGATTAACATTGACTGGATCCACCCCCCCTCTTTTCTTCTTGTTTTCCTTCATGGTTGTAGTTGTGGTTGTGCGGAGGGGGGGCGGTGACCGGCATGAAATACACCCGACAGTTTGAACACAGATGAATCGGCTGGGTTCGATTCGAGAAGCAAATCTTTAAGTATTCTGGTTACCGCCAAGGCGGCGGCAGAAGCAACAGCAGAAGTGGCACCAACAGAGGCAGCAGCAGCAGCAAACAGTGGCGCAGCACCAGAAAACAGCGGGGGCAGCAAACAGCGGCAGCGGCATCAGCAAACAGCGGTGGCAACAGCAGCAGACAGCGGTGGCAGCAGCAGCAAACAGTGGCAGCACCAAACAGCAGCAGTAAACAGCAGTGGCAGCAGAGAGCAGCGGCAGCAGCAAACAGCAGCAGCAGCAGAAAACAGTGACAGCAACAAACAGCGGCAGCAGAAACAGAAGCAGCAGCAGACCTGCAAGTCGCCGGTCACTGCTCTCACCAAGGATGGTTGAGGTCACTGGATGGTTGATGTCACTGGATGGTAGAAGGCACTAGATGGTAGAAGTCACTGTCAGTGCCATCGCCTCGCCCTGCCATGTATCTGAGTGCGCGCAAATATAAAACTCGGCACATGTTACCCAGAGTAGTGTCGTGGGGAGGGGGGAGGGGTGATGAAAATGCGAAATATTGCGCCTAGAGCGGCAATCGAGCCCACATCTCTTGCATTCCGGGCCAGTGTACTAACCATTACACCAGCTAGGCTCCCTGATGTCACCACCTTACCCATGCCTACCTGTCTATGTGGCTCCTTGCTTGAGATGTCAGTGCAGACTACTACACTCGACCCCCAAGAATTGTAAGTCTTTTAAATAGTCATTTAATGCATACAATTACATATGTACAAGCAATGTACTTGCATATATATATAGTATAGTTATACGAGTCTTACCTTGGTACAGATGATGGATAACTGTTGTTTTACCGAGGTATAAGCCTCGGATAGATGTGGGCTAGGGAGAGGTAAGCACGTCCGGTACCAGCAATCTTAACCTACTTATTGAGGATAAAAATGACTTTCAAACAATGGATACTATTACTTTACCGAAAAGGTACACCAACGGAATAGATGTGGCAGGGTGTGGCGGGAGGGCCCTAGCCCACATCTATCCGAGGCTTATACCTCGGTAAAACAACAGTTATCCATCATCTGTACCAAGGTAAGACTCGTATAACTATACTATTTTACCTCGGTAAACAGCCTCAGGCTAGCCTCAGGCTAGGGAGACCTTTACATAATTCATTTTTATCCTTAATATCATTCTTTCTTATTATTATAACATTCTAAATTTTTGTTCTCACCTATTCTTGTTAGTTGGCGAGAAGACGCTTTGCAACGCCGGTAGGCTTTTCTAGTCGTTTATTATAATGTTTTGCAAACGACTTAGCCGTCTTCCAGCCTGCATGCGCTAGTATTCTTTTCACAGAAATACCAAGCACCCGTGCCTTGGAGACCATGGCTCCTCTAGTTGAGTGGGAAGAGTATTTACTCGTATCCACTCCAGCCAATTTCAACACCGTAATTGTCCATCTGGCAAGTGTGTCTCGTGAAATCGCCTTATGTGGCTTTATAAAGCTCACTAATAGTTGTTGTGATGCACGTAAATCCTTTGTCTTGTATATATAAGCCCGTATGGCCGACACAACACATAATTTCCGATCATTCGGAAAACAGTCTAAGTGAACCGTTGATAAAGGGTCACCTAACGTGTTCGATTTAAGCAATTTTTCTAAATCAAACGTAGCTTGTTGCTTGTCTATTTCTAATCCAGTTAAGGATAAAGCAACAATCGTCTGTCCTCTGTGTCCGGTTACTAACAATAACAGGACCGCGACCTTAAAACCTAACTGTTTTATATCTAACCACGAGTTGTGAGGCCAAGCCTGAAACAACTTAAATACTATAGAAACATCCCAAAACCGACTATACTTTGGTTTTGGAGGATTCCTTTGATAAATTGAACGAAGTAAATAACAAATAACATGATGTTTTCCAACTGTTTCGCCATCAATTCTAGGTAATATAATTGATAACGCACACCTCGCCGCATTAATCGATCCAAAGGAAAGTCCTTCATCCTCTAGAGAACGAAGAAACCGAGCTACTTGTGAAATCTTTGGATTTGTTGGCTTAACTTTCATTAACAAACAATGTACACCCCATTTCTTTAAATAGGTTGTATACATTTTGACAGTTCCTGGCCTCCAGGCATCCGATACTATCCTATCCTCAGTAATTCTGTCCAATCCAAATTGCTGTAGCTGCTTCCTTAGAAAAGGAATGCCAATAGGGGCGTCGTTGACACGTCGCCGTGAACCACTAGCGGTCCGTGGTGCGTCAGATTCCCGAGTTTTCTTGGGAATCGTATACGATCTTTTGCCAGTTGTGAAACTGCTGGCAGCCAAGGTTGCGTGTCCCAATCGGGCACCACCAGTATCGCATGTGTCCCTTCCAAGCCGATTTTTCTCACTACTCGGCTGATAATGCTAAATGGTGGGAAAATATAAAAATAATTATTTTCCCAGGTAATAGCAAACGCATCTACTTTCCAAGCATCCGGTTCAGGATGCCAAGAAACATAACAGGGTAACTTGTTATTATTTCGTGATGCAAATAAGTCAACTTCAGGTGTACCCCATTTTTCACAAACGAAGTTAAACAAAGGTGTAGAGAGAGACCACTCTAAATGGTCATGGAAATTTCTACTTTTATAATCTGCAAGTGTATTTTGTGACCCTGGAATATGCGCTACAGTCAGCCAGACTTGTTGAGCCTGTGCCCAGTTCCAAATCAGTTTAGATAACTGATTGCAAGACTTTGATTTGGTTCCACCCATGTTACGAATATATGCCATGGCAGTAGTATTATCAGTTAGTATTCTAACCTGTGATTTATTTATCTTTACTAAACTACGTAAGCCCAGATAAATAGCACGCAATTCTAGTGCATTAATATAGTCTGATTTTTCATCATCAAGCCATCTACCTCCTGTTGTGACCCCATCTCGATGAGCTCCCCAACCTTCTAACGAAGCATCAGTAGTAATTACTGTATTAGGTTCCGCCATGCGGATTGGATTTGGTGAACTTGCTATATGTTGCATCCACCATCCAATATCCTGTAACCCTTCTTGCGAAATAAACATCTTTCGCTCAAAATTGCCTTTAGTTCGTGTTAACGCTAAATTTTTATCTATTTCTAGCGACTTAATATGGGCCTTCCCATATAACACAGCAGGTGCATATGAGGTCATTATGCCAATAAGAACAGCAACCTGTCTAATTTTTGGCTTTGATAACTTAATAAGCTGAGTCGCTGTAGTCATAAACTTAATTAGTTTTTGTTCTGTTATCGACACTGTAAGGGACTGTGTATCCAGAATAAACCCTAAACATTTGAGTTGTTTTGTTGGTTTAAACACTGACTTTTGTTGATGTACATAAAACCCCAATTTAGTGAGTAATGCACATAAATCCAAAACTGCATTCACACAACCAATTTGTGTTGATGCTATAATAAAAGAATCATCTATGTATGGAAACATTATGTGACCCTTCCTCGCCATTACCGAGAAAACAGGTTTAAGCAATTTAGTAAATAAACGTGGCGCACAAGCTAAGCCATTCGGCATGCAGGTAAACTCATAGAGTTGGTTATCCCAAATAAATCGAAGAAATTTTCGGTATTGTTCCATTATGGGAAGCGTATAATATGCATCCTGTAAATCAACACTAGCCATCCACGCATCTGGTGTAATCAGATCTCGTGCCGTATCTAGAGAGAACATTTTAAAATGTCGATATTCCACCCTTTTATTAAGGATTGTTAAATCCAGGATCATTCGAACATCACCATTAGGCTTCGGTCTCGAGAAAATGTTTGAAATAAACTGTCCTGAACAGTGTGTCACTTTTTGTATAATTCCTTTCTCAAAGAATTTATGTACCTGTTTAGTTAGTGCGTCTCGTTCAACTGGTTGAATGTTATATGGAAAAGGTATTATACTTTGTACAGGAATTTGTGTAAAGGGAATGTGAACACCCCTAACTATTTCTATAATTTCTTGGTCACTAGTAATTTTGTGCCACTCAGAAATATGATTACTAATATTACCAGCCACAAAGTTGCTTACAGTTTGTGTGTTTTTAGAGGCTGCAGGGACTTGTAAAGTTTGTGTTTGGACCTCTACTTGGACCCGCCCCTGGGGAAAGGTCTCGACGAGTTGAACCCTCGACCTATTGGCCGTGCGGTGTTGTCGGTCCAGCCTGGGCGAGCGCCCCGGCCCCGAAACCCTTGACCGAAGTTTGAACTCGGTCTGGTTCCTCTGGTGAACCGTCGTGGACGAAAATCCCCTCGTGACTTTTTGAAACGAGGAGCTTCCTGTTTCTTCTTGCCATCCATGTTTTTGCCACTCTTGGCTGCAGTCTCTACCTCTTTATAGAGGTATTGTAGTTGACCGCCAAACATCTTGGTGTTATCTAAAGGTTTCCCTTTAATCGGCTCTGGAGCAAGATAAAGCGTAAACTCCTTCCCCTCATTATCGGTAACCTTCTTAGAGCGAGCCACTTCTTTGCCAGCATCTGTGCAAACTGACTTGAAGACATTTTCATATCTTCGAAACGACAGGTAATTACCTGCCGCCGCTAGCACTGCAATGCCTTTGTCCATTGTCTTAGCCAAAGACGAGAACTTATTTTCACTCTGCATCCTATTAGCCACAGGAACAATAGCTGTTAGGGTAGCCAACACTGCCTTATGCACTGTGTGCAACACATCCTCAAACTTCTTACGGTCATCCGTCATATTGACATCCCGATCCATTTCTTTAATGATGGAGTTGGGAACACCCTTTATGCCTGTTAACTCATCTCCTAACTTGGAGATAACCTCCGCCGGTTTGAACGTGCGAAAATGACCATTCACGGTCTCGCGCATAAGCGTAGTGGTTTTAACCCGCTTAGCCTTTGGCTTCTCCACCTTCTTAGCCACTTTAGTGCCAATGTCCGCATAGACCCCTTCATAAATGGTGTCTGAGTCTGATTCCGTAGAAGTAGACTCAGTGGACGAATCAGAAGAAGAATATTTCCTCTTCCTCTTCTTCTTTTTGGACTTAGTCTTCCGCTTTTTGCGAAAACCAGTCTCTGCCCGCTCCTTGGTGAATTCATCACCCGAAGAAATCACCTGTTTCTTCTTCTTCCTCCGTTTAGGAGAAGGAGGAGGAGGAGCCTTAAGCTCCACCGCCGAGTCTGTGTCCAAGAAATCCTCAAACGAATCCTCTTGGACACTCGGCCTACGCCGCTTCCGAGACACAGGCGATTTGGCAGTCAAGATGTGGCTTTCCAATCTTGCAAAGCGAGCCTCCCAATCTGGAGGCGCAGGCACATCAGGCACTGCGTCCTCGTCCGGGTCGGAGAGGATATGCGCCCGGGGCTGTGTCGACGGCCCTGCCGACAACACAGGTGAGGAGTCGTACTCCTCGTCCACTCCACTCGGAACACGCCCCTCGGCTGCTGCTGCACCGCGCTTACTCCGCTTCGTGGCCATCGGGAGCTGAAACAAAAATTTTTGGTCAGTCCCGGTATATATATATGTCACAATATGGTTGTTTCAAACTCATTTGGACATCTATTGGTGTTAGAGAACGTGTTTATACCGTTATAACACAGGCGTAATAAGCTAAATTTGTGCGTGGGTTGTGGGTCAAGCCCAAACCTTACGCGGGGTCGGGACCAGTGTATCGGCCCGCCCATCCCTCTGTTCCGCACACTTCTCCCACCTGTGACTACTACGTCAACAAGTTGGAGAAAATGCTACGAAACTCGGAGAAACGCCTGAAAAAGTTTTGTCTAGGGGAGTCTATAAAAGAAACCCAGGAGCATCTCCAACATTACTCTCTATTAGAGTACGAGAGAATTTCCACATGAGATAGGGCGAAACCCACATCTCTACCCATAGTCACACGGTGACCCGGGTGTTGACATAACCGCTAATGACCGGTTTGGTTCCTTCGAGAAACCCACTCGAGTGTTCTATCCTTGGTTGTTTATAACCAAATAACTCGTCCAAATTGGACCAACGAAAGTCTAAACTTTCCATATTGATGCTCTAATGCATCATAATTAAGCTAACCACAGTTTTTATTATACTTACTGCGTATTTGCTTGTATGTAGACTAATTTTGCCGGAGCAACCCAACGACACGTTATCCAGTCGTGAGTTGTATATGCTAATTGCTGGTACCGGACGTGCTTACCCTCTCCCTAGCCTGAGGCTAGCCTGAGGCTGTTTACCGAGGTAAAATATATATATATATACATACACAGGTTTGGTTCAACAACCATGTAGCATGTACCGTATCCTGGTCACGGAACCAGTATTGTGTGGGTGATGAAAATGGGAAATATTGCGCCTAGAGCAGGAATTAAACCCACATCTCTTGCATTCCGGGCCAGTGTGCTAACCATTATGCCACCTAGGTTCCCTGATGTCACCACCCCACCCATGCCTACCTGTCTATGCGGCCCTTTGCCTGAGACGTCAGTGTAGACTACTACAGTAGCATAAAGCTACATAGTCCGATGAAAGCATCAACTTGCCTACACCAGAACACTCACATAGAGTGTGGCCGAATGAGTTAGAGCGCCCGACTCCTGTGTTGGTAGATTGTGGGGTCGTGGGTTCGAACCCTGGTCGAGTCAAACCAATGACTTAAAAATTGATACTTGTCGCTTCCTAGCCAGGCGCTCGGCATTATTAGGATATTGTCAGGATAATGTGACTTGAGTGGGGTACCAGGTCATGGTGCTGGCGGCCCAGTTTCCCGGTGAGACAGCACTATAAAGTCGCCATGGGTGCGCACTGTCACAAGTCGGTACCCGTCCTGATATGACCTTAGATGTTGCTAGGACGTAAAACAACAACAAACAAACAAACAAACAAACATCCTTCCTAGATAGGCGACCTAGATACTGGTGCATTAAATAATCATTGCAGCTTTGTGATCTTGAGCTATTATTTGTGAATGGGTAAGCAAAGCCTATAATCAAGCACTTCGGTGTGCACGCCCAAATTAAGTGTGCAAGTTTTCACTTCAAATATCTCCAAAGTTAACCCTTTAAAACAATTTCAATTGGTTGGGTGGTTGTTGGAGTTTTACATCCTGGCAACATCTAAGATCATATCAGCACTGGTGCCGACTTCTGACAGAGCGCACTGATGATGACTTTATAGTGCTTCCCCACTGGGGAAATCAGGCCATCGGCACCATGGCATGATATCCCACTCAGTCACATTATCCTGACACTGAACCAACCAGTCCTTGACCTATCCTATTAATGCCGAGCGCCTAGCTAGGAAGCGACAAGTATAAATTTTTAAGTCATTGGTTTCACTCGACCAGGGTTCAAACACATGGGTTCGAATCCCACGAAATGGGAGACGGACGCTCAACTCATTCGGTCATCCCATCTGGAAGTCGCAAGAAGTGACACAGCCCAGTTTTCCCCCAGGAACTCTCAAATTCGTTCACGTCTGACAGTGGTAAAGAGGTCTCGCATGTTATTTATAGTGAGGAAAATAAATCTCACTGCGAGACCATGAAATCCACACAATCGTGTAAAATGTGTGAGTGTCAGTGGACATTGACACCTATTGAATTCTGGGGGCGAGGGCAAGGGGGGGAGGGGGGGGGAGCATAGGCGGGGCCATCGCATAGTGCACGACATGCTCCACTCCATACATAAAGCTTTCAAAAAGTTATGAAATAAAACAAACATAAAAACCTACGCACCTCTGGCAAATTTTGTACGAGGGTACCTCTCAAAGCAGGGATGTGATTGGCCAGCAGCAAAAAAACTCTGAAAGTCATGCCCTGGGCCCCCAACAAGATTTGGGGCATAGCGCCAATGAGATTGAGAGCCCCAAGAGGTAGTGCCCCCACAAGCTCATGTGATTTAAGCATTAACATTTGGTTGTTTGTTGTTTTACGTCCTAGCAACATCTAAGGTCATATCAGGACGGATACCGACTTGTGACAGTGCGCACTCATGGCGAATTTATAGTGCTTCCCCACTGGAATACCACGCTGCCAGCACCATGACCTGATAACCCACTCAGTCACATTATCCTGACACTGAGCCAACCAGTCCTTGCCCTATCCTAATAATGCCGAGCGCCAGGATAGGAAGCAACAAGTATAAATCTTTAAGTCATTGGCTTGACTCGACCAGGGTTCGAACCCACGACCTACCAACTCGGGAGACGGACGCTCTAACTCATTGGTCTTATTAGCATTTTAAGGCCCTTAAAGGAAGTATTGTTAGCATGAAAATATATACATGTTTTCCTTTCTTTACGCAGGCCCTTGCCCCATCATATATAACACCAACTATTTTTTCAACACATCTGCAAGAATGACCAATTTCATTATTAAAAACTCGGAAATCCACGCAAAACTCACATCCTTGGGAAAAGTATTAGTATGTTGAAATTCACATCAGTTGAGGTGACTTCACTTTCCCACAACTTCTTAACTAGTCCCCCGCCGCACATGTCTCCATGCTCTCCAGGGAAACTCGACTCCTGCCCACGCTTACATTTTATCTTCCCACCTCTTCTTCTGTCTACCTCATCTCCTCATCCCCCCCCCCCACAATGCGCAGCTTTTATGGGGGAGCCCCCCCCCCCACACACACACAATGCACAGCTTTTATGGGGGGGGGGGGAAGGGAGATACATTAGTTGATTAAGCAGGGGAAATTTCAATCACGGATAATTGATCATGCTCATTCCACTGCTCCTTGCCCTATCCTAGTAATGGCGAACGCCAGGATAGGATGGTTGGTTGGTTGGTTGTTGGAGCTTTACATCCTGGCAACATCAGGTAAAGCTCCAACAACCAACCAACCGCTCAGGCTAGGTAGCGACAAGTATCAATTTAAAAATTGGTATGGCATCGGTTACACCCATGCATTTAAATTTCATGATCCACCAAAACAGGAGGTGGACGCTCAACTTAAGCTAAGATTCCTTCTAGGCGGTGTGTGGTATGCAGCATGCGGTATGCGGTATGCGAATGGGAAGATTCCTTCTACGCGGTAAGCATCTACCCCCCACCACCAATACCATATGTTTCCCCTGAGCGCCCCTGTGCGTGACTGTTCCGTAATGATCAGTCACCTCTCCTAATCTAAAACTAATGGACAAGTGCGACTGACGTTTCTATTCGCATACTGCATGCCGCATGCCACACCGATCACTACAGGGACCGATCGAGTTGCCGCATTCGCATACCGCATGTAAGGGATGTAGCCCATTGACTTCAAGGTGTTTCGATTTTTTGCCACATTTGCATACCACATACCACGTGTAAGGAATCTTAGCTTTATTCAGTTATCCTGACTGGTGTAAATATGATCTTTGCAAGACAAGATGGCCATGATATATGACTGACACTGTTATCCCACTAAATCATTTTTGTTATGCAACTGGGAACAAAGGCGGCCTATTAAGTGCGTATGTTTGACGCATACAAATTATACGCGTATAAATAATAGTACTTTCCCTGTGCCATCAACTTGCTCTGTGTTTATTCACGGAACACAACCACCACGCGTTCGGCTCACTAACTATGGCCAGCTTCCTGTTTAGCTCCCCACACAATTCTTGTTATAAACATAATTTAGCGAGTGAGGCAGAAGCCAGGTGGCAGCACCAGGCGAGGCAGAAGGCCCGACTAGTCGCTTGAGTAGATAAGTGTCATTAGTTGGTGTAGTGTCCATTGATATGAACTGAGGATACAGTTCATAGATAATTGGTTTCTGGACAGTTATACTTGTATAATTGCTTCTACACCATATATATAGGCAAATAATATAACTATTACTCGATTGGTTGGTTGGTTGGTTGTTGGAGTTATGTCCTGGCAACATCTACTTTAAAGTCATATCAGGACGGTTCCAACTTGTGACAGTGCATATTCACGGTAACTTTATAGTGCTGTCCCACTGGGCCATCATCACCATGACCTGAGATCCCACTCAGTCACATTATCCTGACACTGAGCCAACCAGTCCTTGCCATATCCTAATATTAATAATGCCAAGTGCCTGCCTAGGAAGCAACAAGTATCAATTGAATCAGTTTTGCTTGACTCGGCTGAGATTCTGATCACGATGACGATAATAATGATATTGATAATAATAATATTGATGATAATAATAATAATAATAATAATAATAATAATAGTAATAATAATAATAAAAATAAAGCCACCACCCTGCGCGTGAAATGGCGTGAGATTGGGAATACCTTACTGAGTATGGGTATTAATGCATCGCTAGACACCAGTAGTCTCCAGGCGATCAGGAAGACGCTTCTCACACTCGAAAATCCATTATCTGGCATGTATCCAATAGTGGGAACGGCCAGAGTAATGATCAGACGCGCCCAGTGTCTCCCCCCCACCCCCACCCCCGCCCTCAAAACAAGTTCTCACAACGTCCTGGCAACATCTAAGGTCATATCAGGACGGGTACCGACTTGTGACAGTGCAAACTGATGGCGACTTTATAGAGTTGCCCACTGGGAGACCAGGCCACCAGCACCATGACCTGATATCCCACTCATTCAGATTATCCTGACACTGAGCTAACCAGTCCTTGTCCTATCATAACAATGCCGAGGGCCTGGCTAGAAAGCCATAAATATCAATTCTTAAGTCATTGGTTTGTTTCGACCAGGGTTAGAACAGGTAGGTTCCAATTCCACGTGTGAGTAGTCGTAAGTGATATAAGTGTCCTGAGTGTCGAAAGGATCGTGAGTCCTAAGTGCCATGAGTGCCCTGACAGTGGCGAGTGTCGGCGGCCTTGATCTTCGGCGCGGGGTTATTGTCGGAGGCTGCCGCCTGATGTCATGACATGCGGGCACCAGGACGTAAGGGCAATACAGGCCCGGCACCGGCAGATAGCAAGCCCAGGGCCCAACACTCTTAGCAACCCATGGGACGAACCGTCGATAAGGCAGGAAGGCGGCCGGCAGGGAGGAATACGAAGCAGGTCCCGACACACACCTACACGCCAACACTGTGTCGTCCTCTCTTTCCTTCTTTTCCTCTGCTTACATCTATCTCTTCCCAACACCAACATCCGCGCCAACACTAGTGTTGTCCTCGCTTTCTGTCTTTTCCTCTGCTTTCGTCTATCTCTTCCCAACACCCACCTACACACCAACACCAGTGTCGTCCTCTCTTTCCTTCTTTTCTTTCTGCTTACATCTATCTCTTTCCAACACCCACCGACACACCAACACTAGTGTCATCCTCCCTTTCCTTTGTTTCCTCTGCTTACGTCTATCTCTTCCCAACACCCATCTACACGCCAACAGTAGTGTAGTCCTCTCTTTCCTTCGTTTCCTCTGCTTACGTCTATCTCTACCCAACACCCACCTACCAGGGATGAAAGTGGTCTCCGGGAAAAAAAGCGGAAATGCTGATATTCTCCCATAGGTTTTGCATTGTCAGGGAATCGCGGAGAATTCCCGGAAGTTGGGTTTCATATATATTGGTATACGCTGATAGTGCTGCACCGTTTGAAGCAGGTATTAGTAGTATACACTGATAGTGCTGAGGTGTCTGCATTACATATTAGTATATGCTGATGGTGCTACAGCATAGAACAGTAGGGCCCATAGTATATGTTAATGGTGCTGCGGGATTGAAAAATCCCGGAAATCCGCGAAATCGCGGAGATCTTTCATCCACACCAACACCCGTGTCGTCCTCCTTTTCCTGTGTTTCCTCTGCTTACGTCTATCCCTACCCAAAACCCACCTACACGCCAACACTTGTGTCGTCCTCTCTTTTCTTCTTTTCCTCTGCTTACGTTTAACTCTTCCCAACACCCACCTACACGCCAACACCAGTGTCTTCCTCTCTTTCCTTCTTTTCCTCTACTCATGATGCTTGCGACGCTCAGGACTTTCACAGCCAATTTGCAGTTGAGCTTAACTATAGACAAGACCACTGAACCTCCCATTTCTAGGTTAATTGATTGTAGGACGCCTGGACAGCTGCTGAAGTAAGGTTTCCATATATACAAACAGTGAATGTAAATTCGTACCTCATGGAATGGAACAAGGAATGTTTTCTAGTTGTAAACCTAGTCTCACTATCGTTTTCTCTGTGATTAGATTTCGGAAAAGTATTTATATATACAATATATACAATACATACAATATATACATTACATATATTGCACATATATTTCATTTATTGCATATATATATGGGGGTAGAGGGGGGGGGGGGGGGTAGAGGAGAGGAGGGAAGAGGGAGCGGGAGAGGGAGGAGGAGATAGAGCGGAGAGGAAGAGGGAAGGGAAGGAGAAGAGGGAGAGATAGGGAAAAAGGGGAGAGGGAGGGGAGGGGTGAGGACGGAGAGGGAGGGGAGAGGGGGGAGAGGGGGGAGGGAGGGAGGCAGGAGGATGAGAGGATGGAGGGGAGAATGGGGATGGGGGAGGGATAGAGGGAGGAAGGTAGGAGGGAGGAAGGTGGTGAGGAGGTAGGGGGGAGGGAGGAGGAGGAGGAGGGAGGAGGGAGGGAGGGAGGAGGGAGGGAGGAGGGAGGGAGGGAGGGAGGGAGGGAGGGAGGAAGGGAGGGAGGGAGGGAGGGAGGGAGGGAGGGGAGGGAGGGAGGGGAGAAATAGCAGTGGAGGGATAGATGCTGGCATGTTATGGTGCTGGTTTAACAATTGAACAATGTTGTGTGAAAAGTCTGCAAATAAACCAGATGCAGAGTTTGAGTCGGTTAAGCACTATGGAGTCCTGAGTAGGGAGACGGTCCCCTTTATTGACTTTCTCCCCTCCTCCCTCCATTCACCATTCCCCACAACCTCTCATATCAGCTCCACCACCATCAGCCTCACCTTCACAACACCCGCCCCATCGCCCCATCACCCCCACCCCCGCCCCCACACACCTCCACCCCCAACGTTGAGCTCCAGCGATCAATAGCTCGGGCGGAAGCTAAGGCCACATACATATACTTTTCTTTATTTATAGCATCAATTCACTTTTCTTTTCTTTTTTCCAACTTGGGCAGTGTTGTGCTGGGTATGCGTGTGTGTTGGGGGCGGTTTCTGTGTGTTTATCTATTGTGTAAGTGTGATATGTGTAATTGCAATTTGCAATCCCTGCGGGTTTATACGTATCGACTTTGGTATTTATTTGAGAGCGCCTTGAATTTATTATGGAGCATGGTAGTTAATTTGTAATTGAAACTGGTCCCCCCATGACAAGGCTTTGCGCCCGGCCTCCGGGGACATGTAGGCAGGAGCAGCAAAACACAGGATTAGAACAAATCACTGCCAGTGCGCGCGCGTGCGTGCGTGTGTGTGTGTGTGTGTGTGTGTGTGTGTGTGTGTGTGTGTGTGTGTGTGTGTGTGTGCGCATGTCTGTACGGGTTGGTGTGTGTGTGTGTTTCTTGTCTCTGTGTGTAGGTTGGTGTTTATGTGTGTGCATGGCCATGTGCATGTTTGTACGGGTTGGTGTGTGCTTGTTTGATTGTATGTGTGTGTGTGTAGGTCGGTGTGTGTGTGTATGTGCACATATGTACGGAATGGTGTGTGCTTGTTTGATTGTGTGTGTGTGTGTGTGTGTGTGTGCATGTCTGTATGGGTTAGTGTATGCTTGTTTGATTGTGTGTGTTTGTGTGTGTGTGTAGGCCAGTGTGTGTATGTATGTGCAAGTATGTACGGGATGGTGTGTGCTTGTTTGATTGTGTGTGTGTGTAGGTCGGTTTGTGTGTGTATGTGCACATCTGTATGGGTTGGTGTGTGCATGTTTGATTGTGTGTGTGTAGGTCGGTTTGTGTGTGTGCATGTCTGTACGGGTTGGTCTGTGCATGTTTGATTGTGTGTGTGTAGGTCGGTTTGTGTGTGTGTATGTGCACGTCTGTACGGGTTGGTGTGCTTGTTTGATTGTGTGTGTATGTGTATGTCTGTATGGGTTGGTGTGTGCATGTTTGATTGTGTGTAGGTCGATGTGTGTGTATATGTGCATGTCTGTACAGGTTGGTGTGTACATGCTTGATTGAGTGTGTGTAGGTCGGTGTGTGTATGTGCATGTCTGTATGGATTGGTGTGTGCTTGTTTGATTGTGTGATTGTAGGTCGGTGTGTGTATGTGCATGTCTGTACGGGTTGGTGTGTGCATGTTTGATTGTGTGTGTAGGTCGGTGTGTATGTGCACGTCTGTATGGGTTGGGGTGTGCATGTTTGATTGTGTGTGTGTAGGTGGTCGGTGTCTGTGTATGTGCACGTCTGTACGGGTTGGTGTGTGCAAGTTTGTATGTATGGAAGACGGAGGGTACATAGGTCTGTGTAACGAAACAAACAAATTTGCATTCCCATATTCAGTCTTCAATTCCATAACAAATATGGAAGAATAGTTGTTCAATTCCATGACAAATACGGAAGAATACGGAGGATGTACAGGTCTGTGTAACAAAACAAACAAATCTAGAATTGATTTCAAGGTGCTGCTTCTTGTATATCGTGCCTTGCATGATCAGGCTCCAGAATATATGAGATATGCTCCAGGAGAGAACAAATGTTCGAACACTGCACTCTCCAGTCTCCAGCCAGTTAGCAGTTCCTCGGAGCAGACTCAAAGGCTTCGGGGATCGTGCTTTTAGTATTGCTGCCCCGAGACTGTGGAATGCTCTGCCAGGATATATCACAGATTGTAAATCTGTTGGTGCTTTTAAAAAAGGTCTTAAGACACATTTGTTTAAATCTGCTTTTAACTAGGTGAAATTTATTTTCCTGTATATTTGTTTGTTATGTAAAGCGCCTGAGAACGGCTTGCTGGATTGGGCCCTATATAAATGTTTTATTATTTTATTATTATTATGTTCCCATATACAGTGTTTGATTCCATAACAAACTCGGAAGAATACGTATAGGTCTGTGTAATGAAACAAACAAATCTGTATTCCCATATTCAATGTTCAATTCCATAACAAATACGGAAGAAGACGTAGGGTACATGGGTCTACACTGCCTCACCTCCCCCCCCCCCCCCATCTCCCTCCCCCTCATCAGCAGACCACACACATCGACACGACCCAACCGTCCGCCCACTGCCTTTCTTTCTCTCTCTACTGAATTCATTATTAATGCAGAGTCATTGTGTATGTTGTTTGAAGACATTTAATCTAGCCCGTCTCCTGTTGTTTCCATTATAAAACCCATTTCATCTGCGCCCTGTGTCTGTACTTAGAAAATATTCACTTGTAATCGCTATTAATTCACTTCGAAACAAAACCACTCTTCCACCAATACGGGTATTAAAACTATTACGAATTCCGCTAGTCCCTCAAGGCCCGGTCACATACACGTTAGTGGACGTAGTTGAACGTAGTGGAGGCTAACATAGTTGAACGTAGTTGAACGTACCAGCATCCCTACTTCTCCGGTACGTTCAACGCCGTTCAACTACGTTCAACTTGGTTCAACCATGTTAGACTCCCACTACGTTCAACTACGTCCACTAACGTCTATGTGACGAGGCCTTCAGGAAGGACTGAAATTGCCACTCAAGAAGTCGGGTCACAGCTCCAGCGTACACGAGGGAACGTGGAAGCTGGTTTGGGGGGGTGGGGGGCACGTGGTATATTTGATCTAATTTACTATAGAAACGAATAGATGGCAAGAACCCTACCAAGGCTGGTTGGTTGTCAGGAGGCATTTGGTTATAGGTTCAAAGTAGTCGACCGTGGATCATGACTGGAGTGATTGTTTTTGTTGTTAATGCTTGCAGGTTCAAATCCCTTGATAATGACTCCAGCTGTTAATGTTTACAGGCTCAGTTCCTGAATTGTTGTTAATGTTTACATGTTCAAGTCCCTGGATCATGACTACAGTTGTTAATAATGTTAATGTTTACATGTTCAAGTCCCTGGATCATGACTACAGTTGTTAATAATGTTAATGTTTCCAGGCTCAAGACCCCTGATCATGACTCCAGTTGTTGTTGATACTTAACAGGCTCAAGTCCCGGATCATGACTCCAGTTGTTGATGATACTTTACAGGCTCAAGTCCTGAATCATGACTCCAGTTGTTGATGATACTTTACAGGCTCAAGTCCCGGATCATGACTCCAGTTGTTGTTGATACTTAACAGGCTCAAGTCCCTGGATCATGACTCCAGTTGTTGATACTTTACAGGCTCAAGTCCCTGGATCATGACTCCAGTTGTTGATACTTAACAGGCTCAAGTCCCGGATCCTGACTCCAGTTGTTGATGATACTTTACAGGCTCAAGTCCTGAATCATGACTCCAGTTGTTGATGATACGTTACAGGCTCAGTTCCCGGATCATGACTCCAGTTGTTGATACTTAACAGGCTCAAGTCCCGGATCCTGACTCCAGTTGTTGATGATACTTTACAGGCTCAAGTCCCGGATCCTGACTCCAGTTGTTGATGATACTTTACAGGCTCAAGTCCTGAATCATGACTCCAATTGTTGATGATACGTTACAGGCTCAGTTCCCGGATCATGACTCCAGTTGTTGATGATACTTTACAGGCTCAGTTCCCGGAACCACAGCTCTGGTTATAAGCTGGAGGGCTGGCCAAGACCATCTGTGTCCAGGCTACTTAGCCCAAGAGGTCAGAGGTCAAGACGTTGCCCCAGCGGTCAGCGCCTCACAAGGGCACTCTCCACAAATAGAGTCTGAGTAAAGCCACCCTACTAGTGAACTCCCCGGATGTAAACTCCCCACATAGTAAGCCGTGCTGAATGCCCGTAGGTGCAGGTCTGAGAGCCTCATCCCGCTGGGGGATGGAAGCAGGCAATGGGGGAGGGGGTGGGGGTGTGAGGGAAGGGAGGAGAAAGGGGGTATAGGAGGAAGGGGAGGGAGGGATGGATGAAGAAAAAGGAAGTGAACCGGGGGAGAGAGAAAGAAGACGGAGAAGGAGGGAGGACATGGAGGAAAGGGGGGGAAGGAAGGAAGGAAGACGGTGGGAGAGAAGGGAAGGAGAGAATGGAGGGAAGGAGAGAATGGAGGGAAGGAGAGAGGGAGGGAAGGAGAGGGGACGGACGGAGAGGGGACGGACGGAGAGGGGAGGGAAGGAGAAGGGGAGGGAAGGAGACGGAAGGAGAGAGGGGGAGTGAAGGAGAGATGAGGGGGAAGAAGGAATGAAGGAAGGAACGAAGGAAGGAACGAAGGAAGGAACGAAGGAAGGAATGAAGGAAGGGAGAGCAGTTATCCCACAGACTCTTCCCTACAAAATTACACCCCACGTCATCAGTGACCAGTTGATGGATCTCCTCCTCCCCCCCCCCCCCCCCCACATCTCCCCTGCCCCTGACTGCCCGTCATGCCAGGGCAGGGCCGGCTCAGCCGGTGGCGGGCAGTCCACCCGGTTCTCTAGCACTGGCCTCCCAGACGCCGGCCGTTCTGACCCACTGCTTATTTTCATAAGCACACACCCGGCCCCTGACCTACAAAGATTCCACGCCTTGTTTTCAATCAGAACGGCTTAATCCAGGTGGGGTTTGTGTTCCGAATGGTGATTTGCCATCACTGTGACAGGGCAGATGACACCATCTTCATGGCGATTCATTATTTTGTATTGGAAAAGGGGCGGGGGAGGATCTGGTGATTGAAATTGGCTTTGGACGGGCCTGAACTGAAGTGTCTGCCCCAATGTCAGAGAGTCAAATGCTTTCTTAATTCTATTGGTGATCACTACTAGCACAGCTTTCTTAAAGAGGCACTGATAGCTTTGAAGCCAGTGTGCTTCCACATGGGTTCACTGCAACATTTTAAGGCAAATGGCAGACAGTCAAATGCTTTCTTTATTCTATTGGCGATCACTACTAGCACAGCTTTCTGAAAGAGGCACTGATAGCTTTGAAGCCGGTGTGTTTGCACAATGGTTTGCTGCGACATTTTAAGACACATAGCAGACAGTCAAAGGATTTCTTGATTCTATTGGCGATCACTACTAGCACAGCTTTCTTAAAGAGGCACTGATAGCTTTGAAGTCCATGTGCTTGCACATGGGTTCGCTGCAACATTTAAAGACAACCCCTAAATAAAGCTTGGCCCTAATTCTATGGAGATGCAATTGAATGTCGTGTTTAAATTGTCCTGTAAGGTTATCCCACTACCACAGATGGTTGCTCTTTGATGAATATATGAATATATGAATATATGAATATATGGATATAGAGTCTATCATTAGACTTCAGAACTAATTTAATTTAAGACATTTACTCCGAAAATATTGTTAAAATACAAGATTTGATTTCCTTGCATTTTCTTAATACATTTGATTAAGGGTGGACAATTTGAACAGTGGACAATTGGTGTTCATCATTCCACTGTTGCTCACCATATCCTAGTAATGACGAGCACGAGGCTAGGGAGCAACAAGTGTACATTTTAAACTTTTAAAATCATTGCCATCACTCGGCCGGGTTTCAAACTAGCTATACACCATCATGAAAAACCTGCTGACTGGCCTCTGAGGATATAGTTCTAGGTGACCTAAAAGCATAGCGGATTTCCCCCAATTAATCTTCTTCCTGGAAACTCTAAACAAAGACACAAAGGCTGTTATCCAAGGGAGGTACCAGAAACTAGGAAACTGTGTGTGTGTGGGTGTGTGTGGAGTGTATCACATATTCACTAGGTACAATCAATACAACATTGATTGTGTGCGCAGATATTTTAGTTGTCTATAATTAACTTTCAATTACTTAGCCAGCTGTAATTTTGTTTGTTTGTTGTTTTACGTCCTAGCAACATCTAAGGTCATATCATGACGGGTACCGACTTGTGACAGTGCACACTCATGGTGACTTTTATAGTGCTGCCCCACTGGGAAACCAGGCCGCCCTCATCATGACCCAATATCCTACTCAGTCACATTATCCTGACACTGAGCTAACCAGTCCTTGCCATATCCTATTAATGCCGAGCGCCAGGCTAGGAAGCAACAAGTATCAATTTTAAAGTCATTGGTTTGACTCAACCAGGAGAAAAACTCCTGACCTTCCGCACGCGAGGCCTGCGCTCTACCGATTAGGCCACCGCGCCCGGTTTTAATTTAGCTCACCCCCACCCTGATCCCATAGACAGGTGATGGGTCTACTTTAATTGGTTGATTGTTGGAGTTTCACGTCCTAGCAACATCTAAGATCATATCAGGACGGGTACTGACTTGTGACAGTGCGCACTCATGGCGACTTAATAGTGCTGCCCCACTGGAAGACCTAGAAAGTACCGATTCGGCCACCGAACCCTGTCTATTTTAGTTTAAAGTTGCATGGTCCGAGGGTTTTGAGTTTCTGACATTTTCTGAGATAAATACATTAAATTGATCGTTATAATCTACCTTACTTTAGCTTGAATGAACTTTTATTTTACATGTGTAACTTTTGAGATATTTGAAGTGCAACCATGCAAAAATAATGTTGTCAAGCATGCCAAAACTCTGACAGCTTAGCCTTCTGCATTAACAAGTTCTATTAAATTGACTCAGTTTAATAAATGCATCAGTAATGGATGGGAACAATACTGTTCTGGAAATAAAACTGAGACAAAGTCGTCATTTTATTTAAGGACACAATCTGGTGCAAGGCAATAATCAAATTAATATCGCCCTCTCGAATAACTTTATTCCTCGAAATGAAATATTACACCAAAATAAAAACTGCTGGAGAGCAATCTTGTACCAGTGTAGTAAGTAGTCTGCAGCGACCTCTCAGTCTCAGGCCCCCGTGCTGATATGACCTTAGATGTTGCTAGGGCGTAAAACAACAACAAACAAACAGTCTCAGGCTAGAACTTAGAAGCCACATAGACAGGTGGGTGGGCTTGGATAGGGTGATTGCATCAGGGAGCCTATGTGGCTTAATGGTTAGCACGCTAGTCCTGGATTGGCAAGAAGTGTGGGGTTTGAATCCTGCTCCTGGTGCAATAGTTCTCATTTTGATAACCCCTATGAGACTGGTTCTTCTTCTTCATCGTGTCCTTCCACCAGTTTTTGGTGGATGGTGGTAGCAAGATTTGCAATCAGATAGCTGATTCCCAGGGCCGCAATGTGGACGCTCCTGCTGTAGCCAGTTTTGTCGATAGAAAGCCCGAGCCTACACTTTTACCGACCCAAGGGATTTTTAACCTCCCACACCACATAGACATGGTATGAGAGCAACCGGCCTTTGATGACGCTGTAAGTTATACACAGCGGTGGAAATCCAAATTGGCAGAGGGGGGCACAGGGACTCGAACCGCTGACCCTCAGATCAGGCATCCGACCTAGAAAAAAGTCAGACACTCTAACCACTCCGCCACAGAGAACGCCACCTGGTATAAATCTATAATGCTGCCTTCCCAGTGCAATATCCCCCCCCCCACCTCACCCCACCCCCATGATTGTATGAATGCCTGCCATGCAATACAGAGCACAGAAGTGCTCAAACTGCCACTTGTATTGCTTCTAATTTATTTTGGGGTACTTTTTACAACATATTTATGACTGAGGAGGATGAGGTTTCTCTTTGTGATGCTAACACTCGCCATGCGTATAATTGATTATATAAAACAAACAAGCAGCCAATTTCAGGCTTATTCTCACTGCACAGCACAACACTCGGTACCACCAACAATGCCATTTCTTATTAATGAATTTGCAAATTCATTATTCCTTTTCCATAACAGAGGAAAACATGCGGTGCCATTTCTTATTAGCGGACTGCAACTTCTCAAACTGGTTGTCAGTTAATCACGGAATAATGCCATGTGTATTGCTTCTAATTTATTATGGGGGACTTTACAACATATTTATGACTGAGGAGGATGAGGTCTCCCTTTGTGACGCTACCACTCGCCATGCGTATAATTGGTTATATAAAACAGAACAGTGAAACCTTGCACTGGAGACCATTTCAGTCTAGTAAACAAAACGGGGGCTGTTTTATCCCGGAGGTGGCTGTATAATAATGGTGTATTATTGCCACCAGGGGGATCGTGATTCCAGCATATTCCACGTAGGGGGTGTGGCAAGTTCATTACTAGTGGGGATAGGAATCAGGGGGCAATTTTATACCATTACACGACCCACAAACAAGCAGCCAATATCGGCTTTATTCTCACAACACTCGGTACCACCAACAATGCCACTTCTTATTAATGGATTTGCAAATTTAGTATTCCTTTCCCATAACAGAGGAAAACATGCAGTGCCATTTCTTATTAGCGGACTGCAACTTCTCAAACTGGTTGTCAGTTAATCACGGACTAATGCCCCAATTGTTCCGAGCCATGCTATAACGCTGAGTTTGCAGCAAACTTGGAATTTAATATTTGTTTTGTAACAGATTGCTGCAAGAAATCAAGTAGTAAAAGCTTACTGATTGAAAGTAGTTTTTTGTTTAAAAAAAAAAAAAAAAGTTCCTTTCTTAGGTTCTGCTGCATAATATTTCCATAAAAGACAAGTTCCATCTGAACAACATTCAATCGAAATTAGGACAGTAATTTAAGTAAACATTTCAATCAGTGGAAATTGTATCATACGATGGTTTTGAGTTTCTGCTATGCTTAAATAAAATCTATTAGTTTCTATGCAGAATGCAACGCTAAATAGCTACAATCAATTGAGATCAAATTGAATCCCTTTTAATCGATCAACATATTAATTAGGATTATGTCAGCCGGTTACTGGAGTTTTACGTCCTGGTAACATCTAAGGTCATATCAGTATGGGTACCGAACTGTGACAGTGCACACTCATGGTGACTTTTATAGTGCTGGCCCACTGGGAGAGCAGGCTGCCAGCACCATGCCCCAATATCCCACTCAGTCACATTATCCTGACACTGAACTAACCAGTCCTTGTCCTATCCTAATAATGCCGAGCACCTGGATAGGAAGCAACAAGTATCAATTTGATAAGTCATCGGTTTGACTCGACTGGGAACCCCGCATGCGAGGCACGCGCTCTACCGATTCAGCCACCGTGCCCGGTGTGTTTTATGTCAGACCAGTTGCGGCTTAAATAGCTGATCATAGACTACATTTATTTTATCCCATGAAAGTATATTTAAATGTGTGTTCTATCCAAAACGAATCAGACTGCAGAATACAAAACCGTCATGTGATTCTGTAACCAATTTGATAATTTAATGGTCAATAACAGAATATGAGTCCACATGTATGCTATTCACAACAAACCATTGTCTTCGCAGCCTAGATATCTTAACTCTCAGAAACACACATTCTAACAACTGTCTGTAGTACAGAATCCATCTCCCCTACCCACAACCCTCCCCAGTAATATTCCCAAATGTTCTGAACTCCTGGTCTTTAATATATAATACATACAATATATATAATATAGTATTCATAATGTATATTATATAATACATATAATATATAATACACATAATATACATAATATGCAATACATATAGTATATATAATACACATAATATATGATACATATAACATGTTAAATATATTTAATATATATAATACATATAATATATATAATACATATAATATATATAACACATATAATATATATAACACATATAATATATATAATACATATAATATATATAACACATATAATATATATAACACATATAATATATATAATACATATAATATATATAATATATATAATATATATAATAAATAGACATACATTTTGAGACGGGGCTTTAAAATAAAATAGACCAAAGTGACGCCAAACATTGAGGATGTAGACTCGATGTCGAGGTTTTACAGTAAGCTTTTTCAGGCTGATCTGAAAAGTTACCGGAAGTGGGAATGGAGAAGGTTAGGGAGGAGGGGGACGAGGGGGGGGAGGGGGCAGGGGCAGGGGAGAGAGGGGAGGGAGAGGGAGAGGGGAGAGGGGAGAGGGGGAGGAGAGAGGGGGGAGAGGGGAGATTGGAGACGGGAGTGGGGAGGGAGGCTGGAGAGGGGAAACAAACCTTTCAAGCGTCACACTGCTCACATCTCCTGCTCATAGTCGCACAGTAAAGGGAGCTACAATGTACTCTTAATCCCCTGGGACCGTCTCACTAACCGTCCCTTGCACATTGCTCATAATTGCCCGGTGCAGTTCTCACACTGTATTTGTCTTATTTCTTCTAAAAGAAATGTACATATAAATAATAATAAAGGAAGCTAATACCATACACACAATTTTAACTGGAGAAGAGTTTCAAGTTCCCTTTAAACAAATGTTTCAGGGATAGTGAGAAATCCAAAACTTTGTTGTCTCGATGAGTTAGTGAAGCGGCCCCTGGCGGGGCCTGTCTGACTGCGTCTGGCACGCGTGGTCTGTAAACACGGGGGACGTCTTACAGTGAGCGCAGATCCAGGGGGTGCTAACCCCCGGGTGGAGGTGCTGCAAGGCAAGCGGGCGGGATGTGAGCTCCCCAGCCCGCCGAGCTGCTCCCCCCCCCCCGTCCCGCCGAGCTGCTCCCCCCGGCTCGCCGAGCTGCTGCTCCCCCCGGCCCGCTGAGCTGCTCCCCCCGGCCCGCTGAGCTGCTCCCCCAGCCCGCCGAGCTGCTCCCCCCAGACCCGCCGAGCTGCTCCCCCAGCCCGCCGAGCTGCTTCCCCCGGCCCGCCGAGCTGCTCCCCCCGGCCCGCCGAGCTGCTCCCCCCGGCCCGCCGAGCTACTTCCCCGGCCCGCCAAGCTGCTCCTCGGACCGAGCTGCTCCCACGCCCCCCCAGAATTCGCCGCCCAATCAGGGCGCCCATAACCAATCATTCATTCATTCATATTCAGATCGTTACCAGATTTTCTTTTAAAAAGTAGGCTGCGTTTTAGAAAGTGTGGGTAATAGGTTCTGCTTTTAAGGAAGAGCGGGGGGTAATAACCACAGCAAAACGGTATTATTGCCAAACATTAGATAAGACACCACCACCTGCCCTGACCACCGAACTATTTGTAACCGCCACTTCCCACACAGACAAACAAAGAGGACAAAAGCGAAGATAAACAACACCTCACTAAATAACGATTTGCATCCTAATTCGACAGGAAATTTGGTGTGGGGTTATGAGGGAGGAGGAATGGTCTTTGTAGTTTCATTATGGAATCAGGACAACACAGGCTACTAACACTACTGCTGCTGCTGATGATGGTGATGATGTCGACGATGACGATGATGATGATGATACAAAATTAATCAGAAATTATAATTGTACGCTTAACATGTATAACTCCAGAAGGAATAAGTATGAATATATTATGGAAAGACATGAGATCTACATACATGCATGGGTATGTCATAGTCCAAGTGGGATAAGTCATAGTCCAAGTGTCGTAGTCCAAGCTGACTGATTAACGTATTTTGTTATAATAATATGTTGGTGAACAACATGGTGACTTCATCTAACAAGATAATCAATAGACGCGGCCAGAAAGCACCACAGAAATCAAAGCAAAACGCGTAGATTCTCTGGGAAAAGCTCGAGAACAGATATCTTTGAGTACAATTTGTTTTTAGACAAATGGCATGGACTTGTCGCTATGAGCAGGATTTTGATTATGTAGTTTAGTGCAACAATTTTTTAAGCGGCGATGTTTTAGTGATGCACATCCAGGGACCAGATTCCGGTCACATCCCGCAGGCTGCGAAGATGCTACAGCACTGTGGAGGCTCATCGTGACCCCCACACCTCCCCCCCCCCCACACCCTGGAGAACCACCTCCCCAGGCATCTAACTCCAAACACCAAGCAGTTCTCCCCCTTATCAACTCAGCCCACACCAGTATAAATCAGCCTCTATTCCTCCTTCCACCCACTATCCCCAACCATTCATCCTAACCACTCAGCCTCCACTACCATAAATCAGCCTCTAGTCTCCCTTCCACCCACTATCCCCAACCATTCTCCCTAACACTCAGCCTCCACTACCATGATGCGCGAAAAGGAAGAAGGCAAGGCGGGGGTGGGAAAAGAGGCGCTTTATTGAAAACACCTCAGGAAAAAAAGACAGTATGTACAGGGAAAAGGTAAATAATCTTAAGGCTGGTAGCTGAGGAAATAAACAGAGTAAGTTCAGAGTTTGTGGCGAGGGGCGCCGAAGAGCCCTCTACCGGCTGTAGGGAGAGTTGGGTGGGTGGGTGGAGAGAAAATAAGCTTGAGCAGGGAGGACGGCTGGAAGGCGAGTGACTGAGGGAGGCCGGCGGGCGGCCTTATAAGGGAAGGAGCGGGGAGGCGGGGAAGGTGAGAAAGCGGCGGGCAGGGCGAGAGGGCGAGGTGGGAGAAAGCTGAGGGGAAGATGACAGGGAAGGTGAGAGCGCCGGGCGGCGGCAGAGGCGGGGGGAGGGGGAGAAAGCTGAGGGGAAGATGACAGGGAGGTGAGAACGCCGGGTGGCGGCAGAGGCGGGGGGAGGGTCTCTTCCTTCCCTTGCATCAAACGCAATGCGAGCATTACAACCGATGTGCGAAAAGGAAGAAGGCAAGGCGGGGGTGGGAAAAGAGGCGCTTTATTGAAAACACCTCGGGAAAAAAAGCCAGTATGTACAGGGAAAAGGTAAATAATCTTAAGGCTGGTAGCTGAGGAAATAAACAGAGTAAGTTCAGAGTTCGTGGCGAGGGGCGCCGAAGAGCCCTCCACCAAAAGAGGAGGAGAGGCTCGAGGCTCGCCCGAGGCGGGGCCCGAGGCGGGGCCCGAGGCGTAGGCCGCGTCTGAGGTCCCGGGCCAGGGTAGCGCGGGGGGGGGTTACCCAGGCGAGGCTTGGGCGGGGTTCTTGGCGGAGGCTGGGGAAGTTGCAGGTCTGGGTGGGGTGATGTGTCCGGGGCCTACGTCGACAGGGAGCGGGCGGCCAAAAAGGTTGGGGAGGCCCGCTCCTTGGAGAGATGCGGTGAGGAGGTCCGGCGAGGGTCGAGCAGGGGGCCAGCAAAGTCCTCAGGACTGGTCGGGGTCGGGGTCGGGGTCGGGTTGGGCGGGTTGGTGAAGGCTGTGTCGTGAGGGTCGGCGGCTGCGCTGTCTGGGGAGGGTTCCTCGTGAGGCTGGGCTGTGTCTGAGGCGTGAGGTGCGAGGTGATGATCCCCAGCTCTGTCTGGGCGGCGTTTCGATCGGTGGTCGCTGAGGGGTTGTCGTTGGTCATGCTGGTCGGCGGCGGTGCTGTCTGGGGAGGGTTCGTCCTGAGGATGGGCGGCGTCTGGGGCCTGCGGTGCGAGGTGATGGTCCCCGGCTCTGTCTGGCGGCGTTTGATCGGTGGTCGCTGGGGGGGGGATGTGGCGGGTTCGTGATGGTCCGTGGCGCGCGGTGCTGTCTGGGGGGGGTTCGACCGTGGTCCGAGGAGCGTTGGCACTGGTGCCTATGGTGGCCCGGCGGTCGGGGGGTTGTGTGGCGGGATGGTCGGCGGCGGGCGGTCCTGCCTCCTGAGGATGGGCGGCATCTGGGGCCTGCGGTGCGAGGTGATGGTCCCCGGCTCTGTCTCGGCGGCGTTTCGATCGGTGGTCGCTGGGGGGTAGTCGGTGGTGGTCAGGGGGTTGTCGGCATGGGTGTGGGTGAGGTGCCGGGGATGGCCCCCCGGGCCGGCCCCGGGGGGGGCCGGCGGATCAAAAATCCGCCGAGGGTCCCGGCGTGGCCAGGGCGGTCGCCCGGGAGCTCTTGCGGCCCTTGTTTCTTCCGTGTCCGGGCATGCTGCAGCGGTCCCAGGGGATGCAGCGGTCCGAGGTGAAGACAGCCAAACGGGAAAAAGGCATGCTGGAGCAGTCCGAAGGGATGCAGCGGTCCGAGGTGAAGACAGCCAAGCAGGCTTGGTCTGTGAGAGAAAATAAGCTTGAGCAGGGAGGACGGCTGGAAGGCGAGTGACTGAGGAAGGCCGGCGGGCGGCCTTATAAGGGAATGAGCGGGGAGGCGGGGAAGGTGAGAAAGCGGCGGGCAGGGCGAGGTGGGAGAAAGCTGAGGGGAAGATGACAGGGAAGGTGAGAGCGCCGGGCGGCGGCAGAGGCGGGGGGAGGGGGAGAAAGGTGAGGGGAAGATGACAGGGAGGTGAGAACGCCGGGTGGCGGCAGAGGCGGGGGGAGGGTCTCTTCCTTCCCTCGCATCAAACGCAATGCGAGCATTACGACCAAATCAGCCTCTAGTCTCCATTCCACCCACTATCCCCAATGATTTTCCCTTCTCTAACCACCCAGCCTCCACTACCATAAATCAGCCTCTAGTCTCCCTTCAGCCCACTATCCCCAACCATTCTCCCTAACGACCCAGGTGCCAGTACCATAAATCACCCTCTAGTTTCCCTTCCACCCACTATCCCCAAACATTCTCCCTAACCACCCAGCCTCCACTACCATAAATCACCCTCTAGTCTCCCCCTGCCCTTTTAGGTGAAAACCATGAAGCAAAACCAAAGATTTGACACTCAAATCCGTTTTCAGTTTGTTGTACGTCCTAACCACATTTAAGCTCATAACAGGACGGGTACTGACTTGTGACAGTGTGCACTCATGGTGACTTTATAGTGCTGCCCCACTGGGAGACCAGGCTGCCAGCACCATTACCTGATATCCCACTCAGTCACATTATCCTTACACTGAGGCAACCAGTCCTTGCGCTATCCTAATAATGCCAAACGCCTGGCTATGAAGCGACAAGTATCAGTTCTTAAGTCATTGGTTTGACTCGACCAGGTTTCGAACCCATGGTTTCAGTCACCCCGATCTCCCAGAGGTCACATACACAACCAAAAATTGACACCTAGGCGGGCGTCCCCGGACCGGCGTCCCTGGGGTGGCATTCCTCCCACAGTGGATAAGTCCGTCCATGTGCGTCCGGGGGACCGGATGAGTTGTCGGCTCTCCGAAATCTGCTCACAATCTGCTGCCCGACCCCAGCCACACAGTGTATAGACGGGTAAGGCAGTGTGTCGGGGTGATACCTGCTCGGCGGGCCCGGGATTTGTGCACTGAGGGCGCCGATAAAGGTAAAGTGGTAGACGGTAGTAGAGGGGAGGGGCCCCGGAGAAGGGGATGGGGGATAGGACGGGGAAGAAAGACAGGGAGAGGTTTGTTTGTTTGTTTGTTGTTGTTTTACGTCCTAGCAACATCTAAGGTCATATCAGGACGGGAAGAGGAGCACTGGGAGCAGGGTAGGGGGGAACGGAGGGAGAAGTGAGAGCGGGAGTGAGTGAAGGAGAGAGTGCGAGAGGAATAGGGGGAGGGGGAGGAGGAGAATGCAGAGAAGGAGAATGAGGAGCAGAAGGAACAGCCGGAAATGAGCAAGTGAAGAAGGAGGAGGAAGGGAAGGAGACGGGGAAGGAGGAGAGGATGTGGGGGGATAAGGATTAGGAGGGGAAGGAGGGACAGGATGGGGAAAAAAGCACAAGGCAGGAACAGGAGAGGGGGAGGAGGAGGAAGAGGGAGTAGCAGAGAGATGGGGAAGAATGAAGGGGGAAGAGAAGGGGGGAGGAGGAGGGGAAGAGGAGGGGGAAAAGAAGGGGAAGAGAAGGGGGAAGAGGAGGAGGAAGGGGAATGAGGAGGAGGAAGAGGAGGAAGATGATGAGGTGGGAGGAGTAGGGGGGAGGAGGTGGGAGGAGGGGAGAGGTGGGAGGGGAAGGGGGAAGGAGGGGGAGAAGGAGGGTGAGTGGAGGGAGGGAGGAGTAAGGGGAGGAGGAAGAACGGGAGGAGGGAGAGGAGTAGGGGGAGGAGGAGTAGGGGAGGAGGAGGAGTACGGGGAGGAGTAGGGGTATGAGGGAGAGGAGTATGGGGAGGAGGGAGGAGGGGGGGAGCAGGAGGGAGTAGGAGGAGGAGGGAGGGGGCGAGTAGGGAGATAAGGGGGAGGGGGGGGAGGAGTAAGGGAAGGAGGGGGGAGGAGTAAGGGGAGGAGGGAGGAGGAGTAAGAGGAGGGAGGAGGAGTAAGGGGAGGAGGAGGAGGGAGGAGGGGGAGGGGGGTAGAGGGCGAAGGGGGAGTAGGGGAGGAGGAGGGGGAGGAGGAGGGGGGGGGGAAGGGAATGATTGCGAGAGGTAGAGGGAGAGTCGGGCCGGGACCGACGTATCTGATGCCTGTGCGAGGGACACCGTCACTTCGATACAGACCGCCTCACGTCAGACATCGCACATTGCTCACCCACAGATCGGGCCACGAATCAACCGAGAAAATCCAGCGTCTCCCAGAGTGTATGCATAATATAATGTACGCGGGAGATGCCCGGAGACGCGCGGGGACGACACCGCGCAGACGCAGTGTCTGGTGGTGTTCGAACCGCGGCACAGTCCAGTCTCAAACACGCACATATCGGCTTACTGTGAGACACCGGATGCGGTGTCCGAATCGGTAGAGTGCGGGAGTCGCGTGCGGGAGATCGGGGAGTTCGGTTCCCGGTCGTGTCAAACCAATGACTTATTAAATTGATACTTGTCGCTTCCTAGCCTGGCGCTCGGCATTATTATGATATGGCAAGGACTGGTTAGCTCAGTGTCAGGATACTGTGCCTGAGTGGGATATCGGATATTGGTGCCAGCAGCCTGATTTCGCAGTGGGGTAGCACTATAAAGTCACCATGAGTGCACACTGTTACAAGTCGGTACCCGTCCTGATATGACCTTAGATGTTTCCAGGCCGTAAAACTCCAACAACCAACCAGCTTATTGTGAGCCGGTGTGTGGGGGCGGGGCGGGTGGGGAAGGGGGCTACTTCCCTTCACAACTCATCTACTACCTCCGGCTGTTTGAGAGTAGAGTCCGTTTAAATAGGCTTGATTGCAAGGAATATTTATTTATATGACAAATATAGCTTTATACTTATAGTTAACGCTATTTAAAGAAACAGAACCCCCCCCCCCCGAAAAAAGGCTACCCAAAACCCACACACAGAAGAAACACCACACACTACCACACACAACCAAACACACACAAAAAAAACCCACACAACACACACAAAATACAAAACCACAAAAAACACCACACATAATACCTCCTGCTACCCCCCCCCCCCACACACACACACAAATAACCATTATTCGTCGCATGTGAGACAACGCGCCTGTATTGCGCACTTAAATCAATGGTGCTTTCCCGTAGGTCTTCCCAGTAAGACGCCCAGACAGCCAACGGCGCCGTCCCCCCCCCCCCCACTCACTCCCCGCCCCCACTCCCACTCCCCACCCACTTGCCGGCTTCCCGATACCGGGGCCCCCAGCTCCGGAGACCCGAGCCCCGGGCAGACAAGCTCGACCCTGGAAGGCGCGCTAATTTTTCGGAGGGAGTCGGGGATGGGGTGGGTGGGTTGGGGGTGGTGGACTCGTCTGGCTCTATATTGCGGATGTCAAGGACCGGTCTGGGTGCGGAATATGGCGGCGCTACCCCAGACCTCTCCATTCCGCATCTCCCCGGCATTTCCCCTGCCTCTCTCCGCCACTACCCCGGCCTCTCTCCGCCACTACCCCGGCCTCTCTCCGCCACTACCCCGGCCTCTCTCTGCCACTACCCCGGCCTCTCTCTGCCACTACCCCGGCCTCTCTCCGCCACCACCTCGGCCTCTCTCCGCCACTACCCTGGCCTCTCTCCGCAACTACCCCGGCCTCTCTCCGCCACTACCCTGGCCTCTCTCCGCAACTACCCCGGCCTCTCTCCGCCACTACCTCGGCCTCTCCGCCACTACCCCGGCCTCTCTCCACCACTACCCCGGCCTCTCTCTGCCACTACCCCGGCCTCTCTGCTACTACCTCGCCCTCTCTCCGCCACTACCCCGGCCTCTGTCCGCCACTCTCCCGACCTCCCCCCGCCTCTATCCCACCTCTCCCTCGGCCTCTACCCCACCTCTACCCCGGTCTCTACCACGCCTCTCCCCCAGCCTCTACCCCGGTCTCTCCCCCAGCCTCCTACCAGTTTCTACCCCGCCTCTCCCCCGGCCTCTTCCCCCGTTACTACCCGCCTGTCCCACACTCATTTACTTTCCCCCGGCCTTTTCCCCAGCCTTTCCCCCGGGCCTCTTCCCCGTTTTTACCCCGGCCTCTCCCCGTCCA
Organism: Branchipolynoe longqiensis; assembly: GCA_030323885.1. NCBI lineage: Eukaryota > Metazoa > Annelida > Polychaeta > Phyllodocida > Polynoidae > Branchipolynoe > Branchipolynoe longqiensis. The sequence continues at coordinate 25,201 of JASIRB010002973.1, read as the reverse complement.
CAACTGCGTGCAGCCATACCTCGACCTAGTCTGTACTTTCCCTACACCACATAACTTCACAATCCCACTCCGTCCCCCCCCACTCCCCCCCCTCTCCTCCCGCCTGCAATCACTACCAAGCATATCCCTCCACACACACACACACACACCACGCACATACCAGGCTGGTGAGTCATGGCTCATATGCACAGGCACCTACTAATACCCCTGTCACACTACGATGTAACGAGCCTAACGTGGTCATTTTTCGTCATTACGTTGACGTACGTTGGGTTACGTTATGATGACGTCATAATGACGTTAGAGTGACGTCGAGCTACGTCATGTTACGTCGTGTTACGTCTTTGCGCGTTGAGGTTTTGAACATGTTCAAAAGTTTCGACGTATCTCGACGTGAATCCGTTACGTCGGGATGACGTGACAATGACGTTAGGTAGACGTTCCGCGATCGTTATAGCAGCGTAAATGACGTTAGAGTCACGTTATGTCACGTCAGACCGACGGCCCGGGTGGGAGCAACGTGTGGGCAGCGTTTTGCACGTTACGGTCACGTTACGGTCACGTTACGGCGACGTTACGCTCACGTTACACTAACGCCCGGTCACGTCGCCAATTACCCCTCCCCCCTAACATTGTCACGTTACAGCTAACGTCACGACGTAAACTGACGTTACTTTCACGTTACGTTCACGTCCACAATTTGCATATTACGCCCATAACGTCGACGTAATATAATTATTTTCACGTTCTGCCTACGCTGACGTAGTCACGTCGTAGTGTGACAGGGCCATAACATCTGGAGTCATCCCCACCTTATTATTATGCAAACTCAAGAGCACAGACATAAACCAAACACTATGATAAAATATGACTTCACATCCATACAGGCATACGCAACAGTCGTCGCGGGAACGTGGGAGGATTTCAAATGGGTTTTAGTCCAAGGCTGAGGCCCATCTGAAATAACTCCGCTAACCCACAAGAATTATGATGGGCTACAAATCTCGGGATTACAAATAAAACTACTCACACAAAGCTATTCTGTCACCAATCATCGAAATATAGTCTAGTGACATCATGCACTAGCAGCGTACAACTTCTTTGTTCTTGCTTTATGTCTTAGCAACATCATAGGTCATATCAAGACGGGTACCGACTTGTGACAGTGCACACTCATGGTGACTTAATAGTACTGCCCCACTGGCAGAACAAGCCACTGGCATGTTCACCCGATATCACACACAGTCACACTATCCTGACACTGAGCTAACCAGGCCATGTCCTATCATAGTAATGCCGAGCTCCAGGCTAGGTTGCGACAAGTACCAATTTCATAAATCATTGCCTTGACTCATCTGGGATTCGAACTCCTGAGCTTCCGCACTGGAAGCCTGCGCCAACCAGTGGTCCACAACTGGTTCATCAAAGGCTGTGGTGTGTGCTGTCCTGTCTGTGGGGAAGTGCATATAAAAGACCCCTTGCTGCTTCTCGGAAAGAGTATCCTAGTGGCGGCAGCGGGTTTCCTCCAAATAAATATGTCAAAATAACCATATGTTTGATGTCCAATAGCCGATGATAAAAATCAATGCGCTCTAGAGGCGTCGTTAAATAAAACAAACTTTTAGGAAGCCTGCGCTCTACCAATTCGGCCACCGCGTCCGGCCAGGAGCACACGGAGCATCAGACCGACTGGTGGACAGTTAGCATAGGTGGCGCCACACGCGGCCAACCTGGAGTCACACTCGCCTGATTGAGGAGAACTGGCGGCTTGGGGGGGGGGGGGGGGGAGGAGCTGGGGGGGGGGGGGAACAAGTGAGATAGCGTAGACGGCACAGCACTCACCAAGCTACAGTGGGAGGCACCTACAAGCCACCCCAATCTAAATAATATGTGCATAACACGTTATACAATACAAAACATCAAAGGGCTCCATCGAATCGAATGATCGCAAAGCAACGCAATTTTGTCGAGATATAATATTATATCATTATATATTATATCAATTCTGTAGCGATCAAAGTTGACTGGCCAGATATCGAATCATTCGCGAAGTAATTGGTCCGGGCCAAATTCAATTTCGCCGCCATCAGTATTTGCCCAGTACCGGTGGCTAAATAATGGCATCAGGCTAATATTTGTGTGTACACGGGTCCCGCCTCGCAGTGCCAACATCGCCCCTTCAGCTGTGTGCAGGGTTGAGAACTGCCTCCAACAACAACAACAACAACAACAACAGCAACAACAACAATGCGGGATTTCGACTTCAGGACTTCAGTCTGCTTGTAATGGATCGGGCCAGTTTTCAGTATTAGGCATGAGAGGAAATGACCGCTAGAAGGGTATAACGATGTGAAATGATCCCCTACGATGGGGAATGACACCCGCCCCACGATCGGAAATTATCCACTACGAAGGTAAATAACCCTTACGAGGAGAAATGATCTCTATGAGACTAAATGACCTACGAGGGTAAAGCACCTCGATGAGGGTAAATGACCCATACGAGGGCAAATGACCCCTGCGAGGGCAAATGACCCATATGACGGGAAATGACCCATATGACGGGAAATAACCCACATGAGGGAAAATGACCTACCAGAGAAATGACCCCCTACGAGGGGAAATGACCTATATTAAGGTTTATCGCTCAATGACTCAAATATGACAGAGAAGAAAGTAATCGGCAATCAGCCGAAAAATGGAAACTTATCACTGTATTGCATACCGAAGTTGCAGATCTGTCAGAGTAAATAGCGGCCATGTTTCAAACTAGCTAACTCCATATACCCCAATGACACACCACGTGACATACCCACCAACCCACCCATATTGCCTCCTTATCGGAAGCCAGTTCCACATAACAGGGCAACATTTATTCTTAATTTTTAAAATTTATCTCAGGTTTTGTCTTATATATTCAAACAAAGTTATTTTTTTAAATTATTCATTAAAATCTTTTTTTTACAATTCATCTGCACTCACACCAGCCTCTAAAATAATACACACTACGTTTTTCTTTTAGTGGTACTACAGTAGGCTGGTTGGTTGTTGGAGTTTTATGTCCTGGCAACATATAAGGCCATATGAGGATGGGTACCGATTTGTGACAGTGCGCACTCATGGCGACTTCATAGTGCTGACCCACTGGGATACCAGACGACCAGCACCATGACCTGATATCCCACTCAGTCACATTATCCTGACACTAAGCCAACCAGTCCTCGCCGTATCCTAATAATGCCGAGAGCCTGGATAGGAAGCAACAAGTATCAATTTTTAAGTCGTTCGTTTGACTCGACCAGGGTTAGGTTCGAATCCAATGGTCTGCCACAACGCTAGTAGGAAACTGGGAGCAACAGTAGATGGTGGGGCGGGGCGGCGTGTGGCGGGGCTGGGCGGGGTGAGGGACGGCGCCGGCAGTGTCCAAACCCGAAATAGCACAACTTGCCTATTTCTGCTGCCCGCACCATTCCATCCCTCAGAGCAGTTACATAATGGTTTAAGGCAGAACCAGACCAATCCAACATCAACAAGCCCCCCCCCCCACACACAACCCCCCCCCCCATATTTCCAGGGGTACTGGCGTTTGAATGAAGGATGTCACACCAGCTTTCAACGCGGGGCCTGGCTTTAAGGCCCAGTCACACCTTACCGGACTGGGGAACCGGACGAGAACCGGACACTGTCCGGTAATGTACGGCAATGTCCGGTACATGTTTGGTACCCATCCGGTGGTGTCCGGTGGTGTCCGGCGGTGTCCAGTACAAGTTTTGAACATGCAAAAAACTTCTACCGGACACCGCCAGACTGACGTGTCCGGTTGGTTTCCGGTTTGTCTGGTACATGTCCGGTACCCATCCGTACATGTCCGGTACCCATCCGTACATGTCCGGTACCCATCCGTACATGTCCGGTACCCATCCGTTGTTGTCCGGTTTGTCCGTTTTGTCCAGTACATGTCCGGTACCCATCCGTTACGTGTCCGGTTCTCGTCCGTTTCTCGTCCGGTACATGTACGGTACATGTACGGTAGTTGTCCGGTCGCCCGGCGGCAATTGACCCAATTACGCTCCATTTCGGTACATTTCGATACATTTTATCACCGGACACCACCGGACTAGACAATTCTTTGTCCGGTTCATGTCCGTTGCTCAATCCGGTAAGGTGTGACAGGCGCTTTAATGTTGTATTAGATTCAATAGGAAAGCGTGTGGTTTGTCAATGCCAGCAGTATTGGTATTCCACTTCAGAAAGTTAGGGGGACGTAGCTCAGGCGGTAGAGTGTCCACCTGTGAAGGCGTCGGTCATCCGATCGATCCTGCCTGCTCAGTCGACCCATTTGCAGCCTGGGCTATTTTCCGTTCCAACCAGTGGTCCACAACTGGTTCATCTGGCCTGTCCTGTCTGTGGGAAAGTGCATATAAAAGACCTCTTGATGCTTATCGGAAAGAGTAGCCTATGTGGCGGCCGCAGGTTTCTTCCAAAGAAATATGTCAGAATGACCATATGTTTGACATCCAATAGCCGATGATCAAAATCAATGTGCTCTAGAGGCGTTATTAAATAAAACAAACATTTTTTCCCACTTCAGAAGAAAGCACTCACTGAAAATGGTTAGTTGGTTTTGGAGTTTTACATCGTGGTAACATGTAAGGTCATATCAGGACGGGTACCGACTTGTGACAGTGCGCACTCATGGCGACCAGGCCACCAGCACCATGACTCAGTCACATTATCCTGACACCTAGCCAACCAGTCCTTGCCCTATCCAAATAATGCCAAGTGCCTGGCAAGGAAGCGACAATTATCAATGTTGTATGTCATTGGTTTGACTCGACCAGGAATTTAACTCCTGACCTTGCGCAGACTGACTGAAGACATTCAGTTCATATATACATTACCAAACATGATGGCCGAATGGGTTGAGAACTAGCAACTTATATGATTTCACAGATTGATTCTGGTAATGTGTTGTTACCGTGCTGAATAAACAATGGTATCGAAATTTAGCTTCCCATAAGTATTGACAGCAAGAATGAAAAAATGATATTATGGCATTAAAGATAGAAGAATCACTACCGATGGTTCCCATGAGCCCTGGACACGGAGCAAAGAATAAATGTTTCCCAACAGTACTATTCTTCCTTTTTCTTCTTTTGTATTTGTATCAAACTCTTATTGATTTTAGATTATAATAAATGTAAATGAATGTAACAGAACATGACTTGAAGACCAGTTCCTCGCCACTGAAAAAATACTTCATTTACCCCCCCCCCCCCCAATTACAAAAATAATTAAAATCCTACAGGTCGACTCGCTTCCTGTGTCGCAGGTTGTGGGATTAGAATCGGGGGGTTCAAATCAAACCAAGTCAAAAGAACCGACTTAAAAATGTCATGAAAATTCCGGGACAAAAGTAATAGCACACACACAACCACGACCGCAAACACAGTGCAGTTATGTACATATCAAACCGCTCTTTCCACGCGGCTCATCACCCATGAGGCGGATGTGCTAATTCCTCAGACCGGAAGTGACTATGGGTGACTGCAGACCGAGGTAACAACGGCCCGCTTTTCTGCGCCACTATGTCCGCTGGAGCACCGCGCATGCGTCATTACAGCCACTTCCGTGCCGCTAATCACCAACTAATCGCCGACCGTTTCCGCCATGATGTCCTAGTCAACCGTGCATCGGTCAGCCCCCTGGCGGGCTTATTACTTACTAAGGCTCTATCTTTGACGGCATTGCTTGTTTGTGTGTTTGTTGTTGTTTTACGTCCTAGCAACATCTAAGGTCATATCAGGACGGGGGACGGCATTGCAAGCATAGAGCGCGCCTAATGTGTATTTAAAATTTGGTATCCAAACATTAAGGCCCTGTCACACTTTACCGGATTGAGGATACAGACAGATCCGGATAAAAATATTGTAATCTGGTGTGATTCGGACTTGAAATGCATCAATTATGTAATGGACAGTAAAGGTTGATAACGCATCTAACGATCAACGGACATTCAGTATACAAAAGGAACGGCAACGGATGTGTAATGGTTATGTAATGGACGGTAACGGACGGTAAGAGAAATGGACGGGGAACGAACAGGGAAGAGACGGTGAATGGACGGGGAACAGACAGTAGCGGATGATAACCGCATATGTCAGTCCAGCGCAATCCGTTACAAGTTTTGTAACCCTCTAAAATTGTAATGGATCGGGCCGGATATCAACGGATATCATCGGACACAAACCGGATTTTGCCAGATATCAACGGACTTTCTTCCGTTTCAATCCATTTCCTCAATCTGGTGAAGAGTGACAGGCGCTTTACAATGCGCCGTCGCCTGATGCAGAGTTACGCCTGTATATACTACTAGTACTACAAGCACTACTACTACAGCTGAATGGCGACTTTCCCATCTAAAGGCACTGTCACACTACGACGTACAGCGTCAGCGTGTGCTCAACGTTAAAAGATTTGCCAGTTCGTCGGCATTCGTCAAACTTTTCAGCGGTGGGGGATGAAAATGGGCGTATACACAACATACGTAACATATGCAAAATGTATCTGACGTATTGCTAGCATATGAGAGCGTTCATGTGCCTAGTAAAACGTTTGCAAAACGCTTGCATACGCTCACGGAATGCTGTCCAACATTACATACGTTACTCCATCGCTAGAAGTACGGTGTATATGTTAAATACGCTGGAGATACGGCAGACACATGTTCGGAGTAAGTTAGGAGTACATAATGGATCTGTTGGCAGTACGTGGACTGTACGTGGACTGCACATTCCCACCGGCTGAACGTATGGCTAACGTGCAGCGACGTATACCAACATTTCCCTCATGTACTCCCAAAGTACAGACGTATCCCAAAGTACACGCAGCATACGTTCAACATACAAGCCACACGTCGACACACGTTAGAAATTTTGAGCATGCACAAAATTTTTTTGGGGCCTCGACACAAGGCGACGTATAATGACATATCCAGAATGTACCCGATGTATGCCCAACATATATGTAACTTATGATGATGTACGCCGACGTGTTGGTCGAAAATCACATACGTTGGCATACGCGAAGGCTATATATCGTAGTGTGACAGGCCCTTAACACACAATGGATGGAATTACAAAGGAAAGGAGCCGGTAATGACGTCTACAGTAGCTGTTCCCGATCCATGCCCCCCCTCACCACCACTCCCGGACCCCCCCCCCCCTATGGCATCATTACATGCTCAGGATACGCAAGAGAGTGCAGTGGCATTATGCGACGACAACTCCCACCAGCAGCGTACTGCTATAATATTATAAGTGTGGCATTCACTGCCTGCTGGCAGTGTAGCATTAGTACTAGTAGCGATAACTGTCTTCTAGCAGTCTAGTGTTAACAGTCTGCTGGCAGTGTAGTGTTAACAGTCTGTTGACAGTGTAGTGCTAACAGTCTGCTGGCAGTGTAGCATTAACAGTCTATTGGCAGTGTAGTGTTAACTGTCTGTTGGCAGTCTAGCGTTAACAGTCTGCTGATAGTGTAGCATTAACTGTCTATTGACAGTGAAGTGTTAACTGTCTGCTGCCAGTGTAACATTAACTGTCTGCTGGCAGTGTAGCATTAACTGTCTGCTGGCAGTGTAGCATTAACAGTCTGCTGGCTGTGTAGCATTAACAGTCTGCTGGCTGTGTAGCATTAACTGTCTGCTGGTAGTGTAGCATTAACTGTCTGCTGGCAGTGTAGCATTAACTGTCTGGTGGCAGTGTAACATTAACTGTCTGCTGGCAGTGTAGCATTAAAGGTCTGCTGGCAGTGTAACATTAACTGTCTGCTGGTAGTGTAACATTAACTGTCTGCTGGTAGTGTAGCATTAAAGGTATGCTGGCAGTGTAACATTAACTGTCTGCTGGTAGTGTAACATTAACTGTCTGCTGGTAGTGTAGCATTAAAGGTCTGCTGGCAGTGTAACATTAACTGTCTGCTGGTAGTGTAACATTAACTGTCTGCTGGTAGTGTAGCATTAAAGGTCTGCTGGCAGTGTAACATTAACTGTCTGCTGGTAGTGTAACATTAACTGTCTGCTGGTAGTGTAGCATTAAAGGTCTGCTGGCAGTGTAACATTAACTGTCTGCTGGTAGTGTAACATTAACTGTCTGCTGGCAGTGTAGCATTAACTGTCTGCTGGCAGTGTAGCATTAACTGTCTGCTGGCAGTGTAGCATTAACTGTCTGCTGGCAGTGTAGTGTTAACAGTCTGCTGGCAGTGTAACGTTAACTGTCTGCTGGCAGTGTAACTATCTGCTGGTAGTGTAACATTAACATTCTGCTGGCAGTGTAGTGTTAACAGTCTGCTGGCTGTGTAGCGTTAACAGTCTGCTGGCTGTGTAGCATTAACAGTTTGCTGGCAGTGTAGCATTAACAGTCTGCTGGCTGTGTAGCGTTAACAGTCTGCTGGCAGTGTAGCGTTAACAGTCTGCTGGCTGTGTAGCATTAACAGTCTGCTCACAGTGTAGCATTAACAGTCTGCTGGTAGTGTAGCATTAACAGTCTGCTGGCAGTGTAGCATTAACAGTCTGCTGGCAGTGTAGCATTAACAGTCTGCTCGCAGTGTAGCATTAACAGTCTGCTGGTAGTGTAGCATTAACAGTCTGTTGGCAGTGTAGTGTTAAGAGTCTGCTGACAGTGTAGTGTTAACAGTCTGCTGGCAGTGTAGCGTTAACTTATGCATGGGCACTGCTTGTTTAAACACAATACAAATCTCACTGTGCGGTGATTTGAAAAAACCCACAAAATAACTGCGTGAAATGAGAGAATGAGCCGGTTTGGATATCGGTACTGTACTATACAATAGGCCCAAAGGACTCGCGACTATGTGGCTGTTCCGCTGAGTCGATGTACCACAAAGGAACTCACAATGATACACAACAACATGCTGCACTAGCCGAAATAGGCTTCTACTAACCTCGCGCATGCGTGCCAAGCCCTCCTAGCTGCGGAACCAGTGTGCATGCTATGTACCAGGGGTACATGCACACTGTAGTTCCATTGTAGACTGGGCTGCCCTACTAATGCAGAGCATGCAATTCATCACCTCCTTTTGCTTGGCACCATTTGCCTTCCTGGGTTGCAATTCTTATTATTGTATTTCTCAAACAGAAAGCATCGTGCATGCTGTGGGTTGTAGGTGTGTGTGAACCTAATCTATTTATAACACCCAGCACATTGTCCGTTCCAGAATATCATTCTCTCTTCAGCAGTACATTGCCTATTCAAGAATAGAATTCCTTCTCCGCCAGCACATTACCACCTATTCATTGTTTTTTTCAAGAATACCATCCATTCTCCATTACAACAATGCCTATTCATGAATATCATTTATTCCTCAGCCAACACATTACCTATTCAGGAATACCATGATTTCTCCTCCTCCACAATTCCTATTCAAGAATATAATAATTAGTACCTTCTCCTCCACGATAATTCCTATTTAAGAATATAATTCCTTTTCCGCCAGCACATTGCATATTCAAGAATACCATGCATTCCTCAGCCAGCGCATTGCCTATTTAAGAATATCATTCCTTTTCCACCGACACATTGCTTATTCGAGAATATAATTCATCCATCAAATTCAAATTAAAGTTAAATCAGCTTTCATTATGACTCTAATGCGCAAAATTATCACGAATACTTCACTACAGCAAATGCAACGCCAAGGAAATGTCTATACAGATGAACCTCGATCCAATGGATTAATAGGGGGCAGCAGTTGTCCGTTAAAGCCGTTTGTCCGTTGCAGCGACAAAATTTAAGAACCTGTACCACAAGGCAGTGGTTTACAGCTCTGCAAGGCAGGGGCGACAAACTCCCTCATGTATTGCTATACCTGCAATACCTGCATAGGATACAGCTATAATAATAGGCTTTGGACCTGTTAGCTGCTCTTAATTAATAGAAATCGAGACTGTTCTTCAGATGTGGTGGATTGTAGCAACTGTCACTGGCTCCAAGATATACGTAATGCTTGACCAGTATGCATCCAAAGAAACAATTCCTACAAATTCAGATATTCACTCTAGCGGATTGTGTCCGTTGGATCCGGAATCCGTTGCATCGGTGTCCGTTGGATCGAGGTTCATCTGTATATACAGAATATATGTTTGTTTGTTTGTTTGTTGTTGTTTTACGTCCTAGCAACATCTAAGGTCATATCAGGACGGGGGTACAATATAAGTACCCTCTAATTTAATTAGGGTAATATATATGAGAAGGCCTTCGACCGAGTCAATCATGAACTGTTAATCAAATGTTTACAAGATATTGGTGTCAATGGCAAAGACATTAAACTAATTGTGAACTTATACTGGACACAACGTGCATTTATAAAAATGGAGCAGGGCCTATCGGATGAAGTTATGATTAAACGAGGAGTTCGACAGGGGTGTGTATTGTCACCATGTCTATTTAACCTGTACACAGAGATGATTTTCAGACACATTGAAGATTGCAAGGGAGTGACAATAGGTGGCATGAACATCAACAATCTTAGATATGCCGATGACAGTGTAATACTAGCAGACAGTGAGAAAAACCTACAAGATATAGTGAATAGAATCAATAAAGCTGGAATACTATTCAACATGAAGATGAATGCCAGGAAGACCAAAACAATGGTTATAAGTAAAAAGACAGATAAACCAAATGTCAATATAACCATAGATGGCACAAACATAGAACAAGTATCCGAATTCATATATCTCGGACAAAAGATTACAAATGATGGGAGATGTGAGGAAGAAATTAAAAGAAGGATAACAATAGCCCGAACAACATTCTCCAAAATGTATAGAGTGTTAACATCAAGTAAGATATTAATACAAACAAGGAAGCGTATTCTTCAGTGTTATGTGTGGTCTACTCTAATGTATGGGGCAGAGACATGGACAATCTCTAAGAAAATGTACAAACGTTTAGCAGCATTTGAGATGTGGACTTATCGAAGGATGATGAAAATATCATGGACAAAGAAGATCACCAACAAAGAAGTTCTCAGAAAAATTAAAAATAAGAAAAGCTTGTTTGCCACTATACAGACAAAGAAACTTATTTATTTTGGCCACATCATTCGTCAGAGTTCAATATACGTACATTGTTGGAAGGGAAGGTGAATGGCAGCAGAGGGAGAGGGAGACCAAGAACATCATGGTTTACAAATATTTCACAGTGGACAGGCTTGAATTATTCACAGTCTATCAGAACAGCACAACATCGGGACAAGTGGAGAACCATTGCATCCAACCCTCGACTAGAGGATGGAACTATTGATTGATTGAATATATACAACGGCACTAACCATGTCAGTGTTCCATTAGCTATACTGCCCGTTATTATAGTAGGAAAGTGTTCCCCTTTCTTATCTGGAATATATATAATATACATCGTGAGGAGACATTCTCCCTTTTCCTATGTAGAACAAAGGCTCTTTTCAATACTGCCAGAGACTGTGAGGTGGTTGCCAGCTTGCGTCATTGTTTTATTAAGGCATGTCTGCAAGCAGATAAGCTATGCACACACTGGGGTTGTAATACAAACAGGCATTGTAGGTTATCGACAACCACAATGACTATCACAACAACACCCCACCACCGCCACCAACCACCACCCTACCACACCCACCATACTACTACCACACCCACCACCACACACACCTTACCACACACACCCTACCACCACACACACACACACACTACCACACACACCCTACCACACCATCAGCCACCACTAATCGCATTCTTCCCACAAAGTGCATGCAATACGAGTTCTAGATGTCACCACTAAATGTCGTCAGGCACTTGCATTTGCAAGTAACAAAACGTCTCCAGTGCTTAATCCACCTTAAAACCCAGTCACACATCACCGGATTGAGCAACGGACAGAATTGTCTAGTCCGGGTGTCATAAGTATCAAAATAAATTAAAATGTGTCAAAATGTTGCAATATCGGGTCAAAGGCCGCTGGACGAATGAACATGAAACAGACATGAAACGGACATGAAACGGACATGAAACAGACATGAACGGATAGGATAGCCAACGGACGAAACAAACTCAAAATGGACAAGAACCATAGACGTCAGTCCGGCGGCATCCGTTCCTAGTTTTGTGTATGTTCAAAACTTGTACGGACACAAAACGGACGGTGATGTGTGACTGGGGCTTAATATAGCGTGTTCAGCACTTTATCGACAGCAGACGACAATTTTGCGCAAGCAGACATTACTGTCTCGAAAGCGCAAAAGCAGGTGGTCCCTCGCCCGGGATATTTGATTGTTGGAGTTTTACATCCTAACAACATCTAAGGTCATATCAGGAGGGGAACCGACTTGTGACAGTGTGCACTCATGGCGACTTTATAGTGCTGCTCCACATTATCCTGACAATGAGCCAACCAGTCCTTGCCCTATCCTAATAAAGCTGAGCGCCTGGCTAGGAAGTGACAAGTATCAATTTTTAAGTCATTGGTCTGACTCGACCAGGGTTTGATTTGAACACGTGGATTCGAATCCCACGACCAACCAAAACAGGAGATGGTCGCTGAACTCATTCGGCCATCCCGTCTGGTTGACTCGCGTGGGATATTCTCCCACCCACCACAGACAGCCACGGTACACTCATGGGAAATGTGAGCACCATAGGCAGCGGCACGAGTCGGGGTTCTCTCGGCAACCAATCCATTACACCAGGCATTACCAACTTCCGTTTCATAAGAAAATCACCAGTCGGTTAAGTTATCTTTAAATAAGTGCACTCCCCCCCCCCCGCCCTCCCCCTGAGCAGCCCAGACAGCTCAGAAAGGAACCAGCTACCCGATGCCCCTGTGGATAGATGGTTAGAAGGTGATAACTGAGCACTGTGCACATCTATGTATAGAAATTGTGAATAAATCTTTTTTTTTAATGTTTAACTACTAAATTGCTGGATCATCACCTTTGTTTGAAATGTCTCACTTCGAAAGATCTGGTATTCTGATTTTTACCATGTATTCTTTTAAACCAGTGTCGCGGGGGTGATGAAAATGGGAAATATTGTGCCTAGAGCGGGACTCGAACCCACATCTCTTTGCATTCCAGGCCAGTATGCTAACCATTACACCACCTGGGCTCCCTGCTATCAACACACTACCCATGCCTACCTGTCTATGTGGCTCCTTGCCTGAGAGGTCAGTGCAGACCACTACACTCGTCCCCCTGGAATTGTAAGTCTTTTAATGCTTACAATTACATACATCCAGGCAATGCACTTACATACATACACAGGGTAGGTTCAACAACTATACAGCACGTAGCTTGTACAGGATCATGGTCACGGCAACCAGTGTCATGGAGGTGCATAGCTTAAAGCTGCATAGTCCGATGAAATATCAAATTTTCAACAACAAAAAAAACAATTATCTAGATTTGATTTTACATATCTAACTTAGATACTGATGCACATATTAAGCATTTGTTTCTGCGTAGAAGGCAATACTGAGTCAATTTAACCGAACCTGTTACTGCAGAAGTCTATGATGTCAGAGTTTTGGCAAGCTTGCCAAAACTAATTTTCCATGTTTGCACTCAAAATATCTCAAAAAGTTTTCCATTTAAAATAAATGTAACTTTGAACTATTGTAAAGTAGATACTAGTGATCGATCTGATATATTTATCTCAGAAAAACTACAGAAATTCTAAACCACCGGACTATGCAACTTTAAGCAAATATTCATATTCCAGAAAGATCAATTGCATTACACATAGAGTGGGTTGGTTGGATAGTTGTTGAATTGTTATGTCCTGGCAACATCTAAGGTCATATCAGGACGGGCCACATACTAGAGTGAGTATTTTTTGCATAACCCCATAGCTTCGCCTCGGGACTGAGTTCATCTATTCAGCACCATTAAACTGAGTACCGGTGTAACGATTTCAACTTCCCCCCCCCCTTCCCAAGTTCCCCCCCGGGAATCTGAAAACGTTTTTAACTTCCCTCCGGGGAAATTAAAAACGTTTTCAGATTCCTGGGGGGGAACTTAAAAACAGTTTTCAGATTCCTCCCCCTATTTTCAAATTCCCCCCTCCGGGAATTTAAAATTGTTTAAAAAACTTTTAAAAAACGTTTTAAATTTCAGACCTATAATATTTTTTTCTTAACCATCTTGGAGACTTTTTGTGTCATTTGTGGTTAAATATGTTTTATTGTACTAGTAATAATTTCCATTATGCTATTCTCTGTATATTATAATATTTGTCATGAAAAATAACAAAAAATAACAAAAATAAAGAAAATTCCCCAAAAATGGGGGGAGGGAAAGTTAAAACGAGGGAGGGAATTTGAAAACGTTTTCAAATTCCCCTGGGAGGAATTTGAAAACGTTTTCAAGTTCCCGATCGGGAACTTGAATATGGGGGGAATTTGAAATCTTTATTCTCAGTCGTTCTATAACATCCCACAGGGAATGGAAAGGTGGAATTACATGGTTATGACAATATAAGGCTCAGTCAAGGGGCTTCAAATCTACTATTTAAGTATTAATGGTGGTAGGGTTTGCACTACTTTCTGCGCGGTCTGCTATAATGATTGATGTGAACTCCTTGTTTATATAGCCTTTCTCAACAATTGGGGACATTTAGCGCAGTTAGTTTTTCTGACTATAGGTGGTGCATCGGTACTACTGGGCCTAAAGGGAGATACTACAAGACAACATGCAGCCAGTTTGCAGGATCATACCATTACAGTCAGTACACAGGACCATAATGTCAGTGACCAGGACTACAGTCAGTATGTCAGTACATCGGACTACAGTCAGTACACAGGACCAGACTGTCAGTAGGTCAATACACTGGACCAGTCAGTACACAGGACCATACCATCAGTATGTCAATACACTGGACTAGTCAGTACACAGGACTACAGTCAGTACACAGGACTATTCTGTCAGAATATCAGTCCTCAGGACTGCAGTCAGTACATCAGACTACAGCCAGCACACATAACCATACTGTCAGTATACTAGACTAGTCCGAACACAGAACCATACCGCCAGTATGTCAGTACACAGGAATACAGTCAGTACTCAGGACCATACAATCAATAAGTCAGTACACAGGATAAGTCAGTACACAGGACTAGTCAGTACACAGGACTACAGTCGGGACAAAAGACCATACCGACAGTACAGAGGATCATACTGGCAGTATGTCAGTACAGTGGGCTAATCAGTAGGCCTAGGCAGGACTACAGGCAGTACTCATGACCTAACCATCAGTAGGTCAGTACACCAGTCAACAGTCGATACTCAAGACCATACCATCAATATGTCAGTACACATGACTAGTCCGTGCAAGGACTACAGTCAGTTCAAGGAATATAGTCAGTACACAGAACTATACCGTCAGTATGTCAATACAGAAGACTACAGTCAGTATGTCAGTACACAGGACTACAGTCAGTAGATAGAACAATACCATCAGTATGTCAGTACACAGGATTGCAGTCAGTACAATCAGGACACAGGACCATACCATCAGTATGTCAGTACACCAGACTGCAGTCAGCACACAGGACTAGTCAGTACACAATACAATACTGTCAGTATGTCAATACACACGACTAGTCAGTACACAGGCCTACAGTCAGGACACAGAACTATACCGCCTGTATGTCAGTACACAAGACTATTTTGTCAGCATGTCAGTACACAAGAAAATTCTGTATGTGTGTCAATATAGAGGACTAGTCAGTACACAGGGCCATACTATCAGTATGTCAGTACATCAGACTACAGTCAGGAGACAGGACTACACCGTCAGTACCTCAGTATACAAGAGTAGTCGGTACAGGACCATACCATCAGGCTCACTATTTCAGTGGCGACGCCAACGGCAATTGTTTGAACCACAACATCGCAATGTCCCCCGTTAGTGACTCGTGATTCTATACTTACAGGTCTAGTCACGGTTCTGTGTTTGCATTAACCTTTCCAGCTTCCCACAGGCTACCACCCTGGGAACCATTGCCTGCCGACCGAGAACCAATTGTCACACGGTCGACTCAAGCTTGACTCACATCTGCTGAAGTACTGCAATGACACATTGTGTGCATTATAAATGTGGCACAGAATTAACAACACAACAACAAGAAATAAACACTAATTGGGAAGGGCAAGTAGGAGGAGGTAGCGGATGGTGTAGTGGGGGGGGGGGGGGGTATAGAGGGAGAGTGAAAGAGAGTATGAGGGAAGGAAGAAGGGGAGATGGGAGGCGGAGGACGTGGGAAGAGATGGGGAGAAGGTAGGGAGAGCAGGAGGAGCGCGTTGGGGGAGAGGGGAGAATGGGGAAAGAAGGGTAGGAGGCGAAAGAGAAGAAGTAGACAGAAGGGGAAAGAATGGGATAAGTGGAAAGAAGGGGGGAAATAAGAAATAAAATGGGAGAAGGGGGAAAATGTAAGAGGGGGGGGCAAGAAGGGGGAAAAGGAGAGAAGGGGGAAAGGAGTGAAAGGGGGATATGAGGAAAACAACGAAGAAGGGGGGGGGGGGCGGGGGAAATGGGGGGGGGGGGAATGGGAGAAGTTGAAAGAAGGGGAGAAGGGGAAAGAAGGGGAAAGAGCTTGGAAAGAAGGAAGAGAAAGTGACGGTGATGTTGGAGAACGTGAAGGGGAGGAAGATGAAGAAAAGGATGACGAGGAGGATGAGGAAGAGGAAGAGGAAGAGGAGGAGGAGGAGGAGGAGGAGGTGATGACTAATCGCTCCACTTTCTAGTGACACCATATTCCAATCCATATCTCACCTGTCTAGGCAACGATAAATCAATATTACAACGGTCCAGCATCCCCAGTCCCACAACGCACCACCACCCCAACCCCACACCAAGTACCCCATTGGGGCTCATTGAAGAAGCAGCGCTTATAATATGTAGAGAGTCGTGAACACCATGGTGTGAGCTTAAAGTTGCAGTCCCGTGATCTTGAGTTTCTGTCAATTCTTTTAAGGATAAATATATTAGGTTGATTATTAAGTAGTACCTTTTATTTTAAATGGCTAACTAGAGATATTTGAAGTTAAAACATGCTAAATTAATTTTAGCGTAGACACCCAAACTCCGGCATCAGCAGTAAAAGGTTCTATTAAATGGACTTGGTATTATGCCCTTCTATGCAGCAACAAATGCGTAATAAGTGCACCAGTATCTAAGTTAGATTTAGAGAATTGAATCTTGATAAGTGCTTTGGTTTCAACAATTTGATGCTTTCATCGAACTAGGAGGACTATTTAAAGATTCGAGACATCGATAAGGTTAGACATTATCAATTCACCAATTCATCAGGGTTCGCCCTTTTTACCAGATGCGGAATGGCGGCAGCTGGTCTATTCTTTACCCCCAAGGAGGGTTGTCTTTGTTGGATTGTGTGTGGGAGAGGGAGGAAGGGAGAGAGGTGGAGAGATGGGGGAAGATGGAGACATGGGGGGAGAGATGGTGGGAGAGATGGGGGAGAGATGGTTGGTTGATTGTTGAGTTTGACGTCCTGGCAACATCTAAGGTCATATCATTACGAGTACCAACTTGTGACAGTGAACACTCATGGCGACTTTATAGTGCGGCCCCACTGACAGACCATCATACTGATATCCCACTCAGTCACATCATCCTTACACCGAGCCAACCCGTGGGTTCGAATCCCACGATTTACCAAAACGGGAGACGGGCGCTCAACTCATTCGACCATCCCGTCTAGGGTGGGTGGAGATGGAGATGGAAGAGAAAAATATGGGGAACGAGACAGGGTGAGAGGGGGAGAGAGTGGGAGAGTGGGAGAGTGTGAGAGGGAGAGAAGGAGAGAGGGAGAGAGGGAAAGGGAGAGAGGGAGTGGGAGAGAGGGAGAGGGAGAGAGGGAGGGGAGAGTAGGGCGGGGAGAGGAGAGGGGAGAGGGGAGAGAGGAGAGAGGAGGGAGGAGGAGAGGGAGAGACGGAGTGGGAGGAGGGAGAGAGGAGGGCCGGACGAGAGGAAGAGAGGAGAGGAGGAAGAGGTAGAAGGGGAGAGAGGGAGGGGGGAATAAAAAAAGGGGAGGATAAGTGAGAGGGAGAGATGGAGGAAGGTAGGGGTCAAGAGGGAAGGAGGAGTGGGGACAGGGGGGGGGGGGGGAGGGAGGGGAAGGGGGTAGAGGGAGGGAGCAGGAGGGAGAAGGGAAGACTGGGAGGGATGGAGGGGACGAGGGGAGGCCCCCCCCCCCCGGAGGGCGGGGGGGGGGGGGGGGGGGGGACATGGGGAGGGAGGGGGGGGAACAGTGGGGGCCAGGGGAGGGGGACAGTGGGGAGGAAGGAGGGGGACAGTCGGGTGGGAAAAGGGGGGGACAGGGGGGGGAGTGGGAGGAGGGTGGGGTGACAGGATAGGACAGTGGTCGTATGGAGGGAGCGGGAAAGAGGGGGACAGGACAGTGAGAGGAAGGAGGGGGACAGTGGGGTGAGGAAAGAAAGAGGGGGACGGTGGTCAGAGGAAGGAGGGGACAGTGGGAGGAAAGGAGAGGAAGGAGAGGGGGGGTGGAGAGGGAAGGGTGTGGGGACAGGGGGAGAGGAAAAGAGGGGGACGGTGGTCAGAGCGAAGGAAGCGGGGAGGGGGACAGCGGGGGGGCGACAGTGAAGGAGGGGGGACAGTGGGGGAGGAAGGGGGGGACAGTGGGGAAAGGAAGGAGGAGGGGGACAGTCGGGTGGGAAAAGAGGGGGACAGTGGGGAGAGGAAGGAGGGGGGACAGTGGGGAGGGGAAGGATGAGGACAGTGGGGAGATGAAGGAGGGGGACAGTGGGGTGAGGAAAGAGGGGGACGGTGGTCAGAGGAAGGAGGGGGACAGTGGGGAGAGAGAGGAGTGGGGACAGTGGGGAGAGAATAGAGGGGGACAGGGGGAGAGGAAAGAGGGGGGGACGGTGGTCAGAGGAAGGAGCAGGAGGAGAGGGGGACAGTGGGGAGAGGTAGGAGGGGGGGACAGAGAGGGGAGAGGAATGGAGGTGGACAGTGGGAGAGGAAGGAGGGGGGCAGTAGGGAGAGGGACGAGGAAAGAGGGGGGAGTCGTGGGTGATGAGGAAGGAGGTGGTCAGTGGGGAGGGGGATATGAGGGGGAGGTGGTCAGAGTGGGGAAGGAGGGGGACGTGGGGGAGGAAGGAGGGGGGACTGTGGGGAGAGGAAGGAGGTGGACAGTGGGGAGAGGAAGGAGGGGGGCAGTAGGGAGAGGAAAGAGGGGGACAGTGGGGAGAGGAAGGAGGTGGACAGTGGGGAGAGGAAAGAGGGGGACGGTGGGGAGAGAGGGGAGAGGAGGAGTGTGTGTGTGTGGGGGGGGGGGGGGGGTAAGAGGAGAGGAGGAGAGAGGGGGTATCTAAAATGTAGGTTGCCTCGTTGTCCTGTCGGCTGTTTAAACTGCAGGCTCAATGCACGCACAGTGCACTTCCGGGTTGGTGAGAGTGTGTGCTTGGGGGTGGGTGGCGGATTGTGAAGGCGGCAGGTGGCGCCTAATATGTGCACAATGGCGTCGACCGACAGCCTCCATCCATCACAACGGTGCGAACGGGTGAGGCGCGTCACCAGGAGACTGGCATCATGAGGCGGTAAGGTGCCCGGCTAGCGTCGCGTGTTGCGCATGCGCGTCACCACACGCACTGCGCTGCGCCCCTGGACTGTATTGGTGGTTGGTTTTCTTCTTTTTGATGGGGGGGGGGGGAGGGGGTGTTGTTGTTGTTGGTTTGATCTTATGGGGTAAGTCCCAGCAACAGCTAAGGTCATATGACAGGAACCGAGTTGCAACAAGTGAGCGAGTGATTGAAAAGGTGATTGAAAAGGTGATTGAAAAGGTGATTGAAAAGGTGATTGAAAAGGTGATTGATTGATTGATTGATTGATTGAGTGAGTGAGTGAGTGAGTTGGTATTTTACGTTGTGTGTGCATATTGACGAGAAAAAGTTATTAGAATTGATTCGGTCACTTTTTCTCTTAACCCTTTTAAAGTATTCATCAGTTTCAAGCAAAGGTAAAGCTAAAATATAAAAAAATTAAAACAGTATTCCTATGTATAGATCAACTATGGTGAAAAAAAACTTCTCAATGACCTACCATAGGTTTTCTTTGTTTGCTGGGGCTCTACATACTAGCAACATCTAAGGTCATACCGACTTGTGACAGTGCGCCCTCATGGCGACTTTACAGTACTGCTCCACCGGGAGACCGGATCGCTGGCACTACGGCCCAATATCCTACTCAATCACATTATCCTGATATTGAGGTAACCCCCTCGTAACTTGCTTGGCTTATTGACTACCAGCCCTTGTCCTATTCTATTAATGCTGAGCGCCAGGCTAGTTAGCGACAAGTGCCAATTGTTTAAGTCATTAGTTTGACTCGGTCGGGATTCGAACCTACGATCTCTCAGACGCGAACCTAGCCAGCATTCTTACAAATTCGGATACCAGTGATAGACCATGGGTTCGAGTTCTTAGTTATAATTTATATATCAGCGCATACTGCGAGCTGTGGACAATTCAGACAGCTGAGCAGTAATGAGACGGTAGTCCCACGCAGTCTTTTCTCTCATCAGACCCTAATACACCATAGTCACACGCATGCGCTGTGGCAACTGTCCCACAACCGTAGTGTTCATCGTCGCTGTCAAATGTTGCATGCATTGTGAATATTGTGTATTAATAGTGACTGACTAGTTTGGTACCCCCCTAAAATTTTCAAAAGGGTCCAAACATGAAAATTGTATTTTTCTTGGAAGCTCCAATGACCCAAAAGCAATATCCTTTTGGAATTTTCAAAACATCCCAAAATTTGACTGACATACGTGCATTTGAAAGTTAGTAATTTCCATAGCTTCTGTATGCACTGTGGCAACGGTCCTACAACTGTAGTGTTCGTCGTCGCCGCCAGATGTCGCATGCGTTGTGAATATTGTGTATTGACAGTCAGATAATGAAATAACCCACTGTGATTGGCAGGCACTAGAAACCATGTCGAGTAGGACAAGCATACCCACTCCCACACACATACACATATTCCCACGCGCGCACACACACAATCACTATCGACCAAAGACCACCCACTGATCGAACACACTTTTTGTTGTGATCATTTCATTCAGCGAATAAAGGTATTTTTTTAGCGCCGAGGCACTGGTCTTCCGGCGATATCATGTTACATTCATTCACGTTACTAATAGTCTAAAATCAACAAGAGTTTGATACGAAGACATTAAGAATTTCAATTATGAGCAATTCGATTATGAATGCTTAAAGTTGCATAATCCGAAGGTTTTGAGTTTCTGAGATAAAAATAGTAGGTTGATCGATATAATCTACTTTACTTCAGTTTGACGTAACTTATCTTAAATGGCTCAATGTTGAGATATTTGAAGTGCAACAATGCAAAATTAATTTTGGGAAGCATGCCAAAACTCTGACACCACAGGCTTCTGCAGTAACAAATGCTATTAAATCGCCTACGTATTCTCTTCTATGTGGTGACAAATGTTTAATAAGTGCATCAGTATCTAAGTTAGATTATGTAGAAGCTTTGCTTTTGAAAATTTGATGCTTCATCGTACTATGCAGCTTTAATGAAACCAAACAGCACGCGACTTTAAAGCTGTACTGTGTCCGATTAAAGCATCACGTTTTCAAGAGCAAAACACTGAACCAGACTGTATGTCATCTGCGTAGATGTACATAGTAGGCTAAGTTATCATATACAGGTTAGGAAAAAACTTGAAAATTAAAAAAAAACTAATATAGAAACTACTAACACCCAAAACCGCAAAGGTTGGCCCGAGAAAGATCAGGTAAAGACTCCTGAATGCGGGACCAGACCAATCCAGTACCACAGCTGTCCAGCGTTGAAAACAAGCACCCTCACGGGAGCTTATACGTTATGGGCAGAATAAAAAAACTTGTCACAAAAAAAAAAAAAATTAATCCTATATATCCAATTTCGTGGTGCACTTGGTAAAGATTTGTGACTGCACAAAAAAGGTGATACTCAATCAGTTTAATAGAACCCGTTACTGCTGGAGCGTATGGTGTTCAGCATTTTAACAGGCATGCCAAATGTAATTTTTGCACTTCAAATATCTCCAAAGTTAAGCCGTTTATAAATGTTTTTTAATGAAAAGGTAATTCAAAATAAATGCCACTAACATTTCGCCACCGATGTGGCAGCCTGTGTTGCCGACACAGAGTTAAACCAACATCAATCATTCAGTCAAAGGAGTCCTTTTCCTATCCTAGTAATGCCGAGCGCCAGGATAGGTAATGACAAGTAGCAATTTTGTAAGGCATTGCTTTGACGAGGTCAGGGTTCAAATGTATAACGTTCCATGCGGAAGGCCAGGATCCTTACCGATTCGTACATCCTGTCCGGTGCCCATTTTCGCAGGTGTAGTGTTGGTGGGTGGAGGTGATGCTGGTGGTTGTGGTGGTTGTGGTGGTTGTGGTGGTTGTGGTGGTTGTGGTGGTGGTTGTGGTGGTGGTGGGTGGAGGTAGAGGTGGTGGTGTTGGTTGTGGTGGTGGGTGATGGTTGTGGTGGTGGATGATGGTTGTGGTGGTGGGTTGTGGTGGTGGTTGTGGTGGGTGGTGGATGGTGGATTGTTTGTTTGTTGTTGGTTTACGTCCTAGCAACATCTAAGGTCATATCAGGATGGGTAGCGACTTGTGACAGTGCACACTCATGACAACTTTATAGTGCTGTCCCACTGGAAAACCATGACCTGATGTCACATTATCCTGACACTGAGCACACCAGTCCTTACCATGGCCTAATAATGCCGAGCGCCTGGCTAGGAAGTGACAAGTATCAATTTTTAAGTCATTGGTTTGACTCGACTAGGGTTCGAACCCACGGCCCCCCGATCTACCAGCACGGGAGACGGACGCTCTAACTCATTCGGCCATCCCGTCTGGTCATGGATGGTGGATGGTGGATGGTGGGCAGGTTTCTCCAGCAGTAGTGACAGATTACAATACATACACTATCCCCATACCCTTTTCATCATTACTCCATCTTTCACCGGGCGCGGTGGCCGAATCGGTAGAGCACAGGCCCCGCGTGCGGAAGATCGGGAGTTCGCGAGTTTGGTTCCCGGTTGAGTCAAACCAATTACTTAAATGTTGATACTTGTCACTTCCTAGCCTGGTGCTCAGCATTAATACTATAGGATAGGGCAAGGACTGGTTAGCTCGGTGTCAGGATAATGTGACTGAGTGGGATATTGGGTCATGGTACCGGTCGCCTGATTTCCTAGTGGGGCAGCACTATAAAATCGCCATGACTGCATACTGTCACAAGTCGGTACCCGGCCTAATATGACCATAGATGTTGCTAGGACGTAAAACAACAACAAACAAACAAACTCCATCTTTGAAGAGTGCCCCGGGAAACGTGGCAAGTTGCAATTAAAGTCTTTGTTTTCATTTGGTTTTACCACCACTGCCTGTACAAATAGCAGGTACTCTAACTACTCGTCCGGTTGTTCACTTCGGGAAAGAGATTCATTTTTATCTATATGTAGAGAGAGCGAGCCAGACAGTGCGAGAGACAGTGAGCGAGAGTGCGAGACAGTGAGCGAGAGACCGTGAGCGAGAGACAATGAGCGAGAGATAGTGAGTGAGAGACAGTGAGCAAGAGTGCGAGAGACTGATCAAGACAGTGAGAGAGACTGAGTGAACGAGCGAGAGAGCGACAGTGAGAGTGCGAGAGAGCGACAGTGAGAGAGTGCAAGAGAGAGTGAGAGGGCAAGAGTGCAAGAGAACAAGAGTGAGAGAGAACAAGAGTGCCAGAGAATGCGAGAGAGCACGAGTGCGAGAGTGTGAGAGACCACAAGAGAGTATGAGAGAGCACGAGAGACCATAAGAGAGTATGAGAGTGTGCAAGAGACCACAAGAGAGTACAAGCGGGAGTGAGTGCCAGAGACCGAGTGAGTGCCAGAGACCGAGTGAGTGCCAGAGAGCGAGTGAGTGCCAGAGAGCGAGTGAGTGCCAGAGAGCGAGAGAGAGCATGAGGGAAGTATGCAGGCTCCCATGAGGAAGACTGGGTGCAACCTCTCTCTGGAAGGTCCATCCTCCTACACCGGGCACTCCCGACCACTTACCCAGTGATAAGGGTCACCTTATCGCCATCCGCCATACATCAACCAGCAGTCAAACCCCCACCCCCACCCCACCCCACCCCACCCCACCCCACCCCACCCCACCCCACCCCACCCCACCCCACCCCACCCCACCCCACCACCCCACCCCACCCCACCCACCCCACCCCACCCCACCCTACCCACCCCCACCCCACCCCACCCCACCCCACCCCACCCCACCCCACCCCCACCCCACCCCACCCCCACCCCACCCCACCCCACCCCACCCCCACCCCACCCCACCCCACCCCACAACACGCCACCCCCCACCCCACCCCCCCCACCCCACCCCACCCCACCCCACCCCACCCCACCCCACCCCACCCCACCCCACCCCACCCCACCCCACCCCACCCCACCACACCCCACCCCACCCCACCCCACCCACCCCAGACCACCCCACCCCACCCCACCCACCCCCACCCCACCCCACCCCACCCCACCCCACCCCCTGTCTCAGAGAGCCAATTTGGGTCAGCCCCCAAATAGCTGCTTTCATTGCAGGCGTGTTGCCCACAACTAACGGCCGTCTCTGCTAGGCAGTCATTAGCTCTAACAGCTACCACCCGCGGCTGATCAAATAAACTGCGCCTACACTGTATATAATCTAAGAATCTGCGCCTTGACGCTAGGTGGCACCAATATGGCGATGTTACCAGTCACGTGACTCGGGTCCTGTAGTGCTATCCTATTTGCCCATTAGACTTTTTTTTAACTATCGCCCCTCCACCCCACCCCCACCCCACCCCACCGCTCACTTCTACCAACCAAGGACTCCTCGCCACATCCGGTGCGCGTTGCCATGGTAACAGGCACCTACCTCCTCTGGCCCTTCCACCGTCCTTCAGATCTAAGCAGGCGAGTGGTAGTTGTGGTAGTGGTGGTCGTCATGATGGGTGGTAGTAGTTATAATAGTTGTGGTGGTGGTAGGTGGGTGGTGGTGGTGGTGGTTGTGCTGGTGGTGGTGGTGGTGGTGGTGGTGGTGGTGGTGGTGGTGGTGGTGGTGGTGG
>JASIRB010001730.1:0-49565 GCA_030323885.1 Branchipolynoe longqiensis | reverse complement strand
ACTTAAAATTGATACTCGTTGCTTCCTAGCCAGGCGATCTGCATTATTAGGATAGGGTTAGGACTGGTCTGCTCAGTGTCAGAATAATGTAACTGAGTGGGATATCAGGTCATGGTTCTAGTGGCCTCGTCTCCCAGTGGGACAGCACTATAAAGTTGCCATGAGTGTACACTGCCACAACTCGGTACCCGTCCTGATATGACTAAAGATGTTGCTAGGACGTAAAACAACAAAAAAACAAAGCTGACGCACATTTTTGTTCAGCCATAGCCATGAGGACTGGCATCAAGAGGGAGGGTCTACTATTCTTTTAGCTATCAGATTTCATGAAATGGTTGATATTTATGCGCATTCAAAAGTTTGACGTCTCTCAACGATTAAAAGTGATTTTGCGCGTTGGCAGCGCGCCGGCGAGATACGTCGTAAGGTGACAGCACCATAACACCTTTCAACCAGAGAGGATGACCGAATGTGTTGAGAGCCTGGCTCTCATGTGGTACGTCATGGGATTAACCAATGATTAAATATTTATACTTGTTGCTACCTAGCCTGACACTCTGCATTACTAGGATAAAGCAAAGGGCAATGGAATGAGTAATACCAATTGTTTGGTATTGTAATTTCCCCAGCTTAAGATATACAACAAAATTAAAACAATTAAAAGCAAATTTTGTAAATGGAAGACATGGAGACAATATTACGCGGTGGATGGGGGCATTCTCTACAGGCACTGGAGACATGTCAGCCTGATTGTGTGCATATGGATGGGTGGTCAGGTTGCTCAGAGATGTCTACATACAAGGTATATGTACAGAGAGTAGACAACTATTGACAAGTACACAGTGTAAATTGTATGCTAATCAGCCAGCTGACAAGGTGATCACGTGACCAGTAGCTGAGAAAAATATTGACTAATAAGTAATACAGGCAGTTTCAGATCTCGACGTGTCTACTTGTATATTTCCCCTGATCTCAAAGTCTAAGATACACAAAAAAAAGGTCACAGAATGAGTAGTCATGGATGTGGAATGGAAAAAGGAAATTAGGGCCTGATTCCCTAAAATTTGAGGTCAAACTCCATTGGCTAAGAATTTCACTAACCTAAAAATTGCAATGTAGGGGTTGGAGGTAATTTTCTAAGAACAAAGGCTATGAGGTCATCTGATTTAGTCTGTATGCACTCACAACCGTCATTCAAGACCTATTCTGCAAATTACCTAATACCCCGACCTCACAACTCACAGCATAAACTGAGTATCCCTACTAACGCTACTAGCACAGTGGGTCGGTATGTCCCAAAATGTGGCAAATGTGGCAAAGAGCCTAACATAACTACTAACAGCTAAGATGACAAGGCTCCTACCAAATTGTGACTATTGCTGTTCAGCGATGAAAACAAGTTGCGATGCGACTTACTCATTATGGACAGGGTAAATAAACCACCACAAAAAGAAATTGTGCACAGTACTAGAGCCAATTCAATGCAGCCTAAATGGTAAGGGCGTAATCAATTTGACAGCATAATTCTATGTGAACTTTGCTCATGAGATTACTATTTTCAATTGATTCAGTTTCGACGATGAGAACCCGTTGTGGCTCCCCATTTCCACGCTGAATACGGGCAGAGTGCTCATGTTTCATAGGCACCTCTGGAGCGTTATTAAATATTGGCGTCAAAAATGAATGGATTTCTGAAAACGGACCCTGGGAACCGACCGGATGAGGAAATGGTCACGGTAATGGCTGCTTTGAGAATATATTGCCCGCCGGGCACAGCAAACCACGACAAACCGCGTCAAACCACGATAAAGCACGCAATCGCGAGATCACAGGTTGGCACTGACACTCGACTCGTGGGGAATATATGCAGCCCTCATACCAGGCACACTTCGCCTCCTCCGTCTCGCTAATATAAACACGTTCAAAAGCTATCATCCATCGCTATCACGCACCATCTCCTTCCTTCCATCACATTAATTTGGTAGCCTTTGAAAGTTATTTGTTATTAGGCGCATGATCAGCGGCATTGCTTGAATCAGTTATGTGTTATGTTATTTATATAGTTTAGGTGTGAACATTCCTGGTGATTTCTCAATGTGGCTTCCATAGTGGCTTCCAGCACAGCTTATGTCATGACTTAGGGTGTGACAAGGGTACATTAGGGTGTGACAACGGTACATTAGGGTGTGACAAGGATACATCAGGGTCTGAGGGGGGATTATTTTTGGTCGGCAACTCGACAAAGACCTGGAAGTGGCGCATTGCCTTCTTTACTAAATCTTTTTACTCGGCTCCCAGAAGCCATCGACCTTGCTTCTCTGAAGTGCCACCTATTGGCGACATGCATCGGTCATTTCCGGTGTTGCGGGCAGTCTCAGCACTCGCCCTCTTTTCGTACTGCTGAGTGATCGCCAGTTACAATAAGTACTCACCAGGGGGTGTGGTGGTAGTGATTGATTGATTGATTGATTGATTGATTGGTGGTTGCTTTACGCCGTGTCGGCAGCATAGGCCATATTCACGGCGAGAAATGTTTGTTTTTTGTTCAAACCATCGCTTTTACATGTAAAAGCAGACAATCAATTATGTGCCAATAGACACTAATTAAATTAGAAAGCTCACAATCATATATCTGTGGTCAAGGGAAACAAATTCCCATAGAAAAAGAAAAGTTTCATTAATAATTAATAGAATCCATTTAGTAAACTATATAAGGTGGTACAGTCCAGCTGCCCTCAAAAAGGCTAAAATGTTTTCCTGTTTTACCTTAGTAAAAAGGTCATGCATACTGCCTGCAGTGTAGAACCGTTGGCGCAGGGCCAAAAAATCAACGCAACTTAGTAAAATGTGTTTGAGTGTCAGTGGGGACTGACACCCAATACATTCAGGGGGAGGTTCCCCCTTGAGCAGAAAAGCATGTGTAAGCCACGAGTGGCCAACACGGCAGCGACTAAGGACCACTTGGTCCCGCCGACCTCCCGCATGAGTCTGTGGTGGCTTTCCCACAGATGGTTCAATTTCTTTAAGTTTATTGATGTTTTCATCCCACTCATGTTGCCATTTGGATTTTATGTGGGTGGCTATTAGTGGTTTCAGATCAGAGTGAGGGATCAGACACGGTTCAAGATCACAGTTCAGGGCCTTCTTCGCAGCCCGATCAGCTCGTTCGTTTCCTTGTATGCCAGCATGGCCAGGCACCCAGCACAGGTGGATATCATACCCATCTGTTGTCAGTTGGTTCATTTTATAAATGACCGTTGCTAGAATAGGGTGATTCGTTTTCAGTCCAGCAACAGCCAGGAGGCAAGAGAAGGAATCACTGTATATAACATAGTTAGTGTGGTTGGATACCTCGATACACTCCAAAGCGAGAAGGAGTGCTCGGGCCTCTGCAGTGAAAATCGAGCTCTGATCGGGCAAACGTACACCAAATTTTTCCCGTCGGCAGACTGCCGCAGCAGCTACCCGGCTTTGGTCTTTCGAACCATCAGTGTATATGGAGAGGTGGTCTGCAAACTGGCCTTGAATCTCTGCATGCAGTCCTTTGTACTCGAGTGGATGTGTCCCAGATTTCCTCAGTTCCGTGAGTCGGAGGATAACCGATGGCTTTCTCAACGACCACGGGGGATGTTCTGGGACTTTGGCATCCTCCAACACGTCCAAATCCACGCCTAAGGCCTCCAAATGAGGTTTCATTCGGAGCCTCAGTGGCCGGATGTAATTTGGCCTGGCTTCATACCTGGATTCGTCATGTTGCTCGAATAGACAATTGTGTGCAGGATTCAATGCATTAGTTTTTATCTTGACTACATATTGCATGGCCAGTTTGATTCTCCTGTTGTTAAGTGATGGTTCATTGGCTTCGACATAAAGGCTCTGAACTGGTGAGGTGCGGAAGGCCCCAAGGGCCAGGCGCAGTCCCTGGTGGTGGATCGTGTCTAGCAGCCCAATATATGATTTCCTTGCGGAACCGTATACTATGCTGCCGTAATCCACTCGTGACCGAACCAAGGTTCTGTACACGGAGAGCAGAACATCTCTGTCCGCTCCCCACTCTGAGCTGGACAGCACCCTCAGAATATCCAGCGCTTTCAGGCATCTTGTTTTCAGGTACTTTATATGTGGCACAAAAGACAGTTTTGCGTCGAGAATGAGGCCCAGAAATTTGGTTTTCTCAACGACTTTAATGGGATCCCCATCCAGGGTCAGCTCCGGTTCCGCATGCATTCTACGCAGCAGGCAGAAGTGCATGCAGACTGTTTTGGTCTTGGAAAATTTGAAACCGTTCAGAACTGACCATCGATGGATCCCATTTATGCTTGGTTGTAGCTGTCTCTCTATGACATTCATGTTAGCACCGCTGTAATATAAAACAAAGTCGTCCACGAAAAGACTACAGGAGACCCCCTGCTTTACAGCAGCAGCAATACCATTGACCTTGACCCCGAAAAGGGTCACGGCCAGTATGCTGCCTTGAGGTACTCCTAGTTCCTGTGAGTGTAGGCGGGAATAGGTAGTCTTGACACGGACGCGGAAATGCCTGAAGGCTAGAAAGTTCCTGATGAAAATTGGCAAGTGGCCACGAAGGCCAATCGCATGAAGATCCTCCATGATGCCATGCTGCCACGTTGTGTCATAGGCTTTTTCGAGGTCGAAAAAGACAGCCACAACGTGCTCCTTCACGGTGGTAGTAGTGGTTGTGGTGGTGGTAGTAGTGGTGGTAGTGGTGATGGTAGTGGTGGAGGTGGTAGTAGTGGCAGTGCTGGTGATGGTAGTGATGGTGGTAGTGGTGGTGGTAGTGGTGGAGGTGGTGGTAGTGGCAGTGGTGGTAGTGGTGTTGGTGGTGGTAGTGGTAGTGGTGGTAGTGGTGGTGATAGTGTTAGTGGTGGTGGTAGTAGTGGTGGTTGTGGTGGTGGTAGTGGTGGTGGGTGTTGGTGATGGGGGTGGTGGTAGTAGTGGTGGTGGCAGTGGTGGTAATGTTATTTGTTAGTAATGGTAGTGGTGGTGATGGAGGTGGAGATGATGGTGGTGATGCTGGTGATGGTGGTGATGCTGGTAGTGGTGGTGGTGAGTGTGTGAATGGGGATCACTGAAATATACAGGTCGGACACCAGCCAATCACCTTGGCCAAAGCCTGCTGCCGGTAACGAGTCTGTCAATACCTTAATTGAGTTTAAGGTGATAGGGAAAACCTCCAAACCAGGCACTATTCAAGATGTATGCACGTTGCCTAAAAGGACTGGAAGTCCTCGCATCAGGCCATGATAGAAGGGACTACCGCAAAGTAGAACGCATTACAAAGAATTGGAATGTATTCGAATGTACTAGAATGTACCGGAGTGCTCTTACCTTGCATCATTCCACCATGGCATGTGTATTACCTACACACATCCCAGAGAAGGAGTGGGGGTGGGATAGAGGTTGTAAATTAATTACTTCAAAGTGAAGGCCCGGACACATAGCCGTTTGTGGACGGTATGATCCGTAGGATAGAGTAACGGGGGTTAAACGTGGTGTAAGTACGCTAAACTACGTTGAAATATGTTAAGGTACATCAGGTTTTGGTATGGATAAATATGTAATGGTATGGATAAAGACAGTACTGTACGGATGCCGGTATGTTCAACTACGTTCAACTACGTTCAACAACGTTCAACTGCGTTCAACTACCTTCGACTGCCTTCAACTGCCTTCAACTGCCTTCAACTGCCTTCAACTACCTTCAACTACCTTCAACTACATTCAACTACAGCATGCTAGAGTATGCTAGAGTATGCTAGAGTACGTTAGCATCACGGGTGCAAATTCAGCCTCGAACTTACGCTGTTTTGAACATGTCTACAAATTTAATCGGAGATCATGGCTCACCCACGTTATTACCAAGTTAACATCACAGCCAAGTACAGATGCTGGTACGTTTAACTACATTCAACTACGTTCAACTACTTTCAACTATGTTAGCCTCCACTATGTTCAACTCCTTCCAATAATGGCTATGTGACCGCGTCTTGAGTGCTTGCGCTGAGATTCCGAGAGAGAATCAAGTCTAAGGCTATTGGGAAATGGACAAGAACATTTGGCAGTATTCAAATGCATGTGTGATAGACTGCGAACGTATCCTTAGTGTAGCATAGCATCAAGGAGGAACTCTCCGAAATAGCTTGGTCAGATCATTTATTCCTCCGCCTCTCACCAGCAGATGACACAAGTTACCAGTCTAAAGCCCTGGTCACATAGCCATTAGTGGATGTAGGTGAACTTAGTGGAGGCTAACGTAGTTGAAAGTAGTTGAACATAGTTGAACATAGTTGAACGTACAGCATCTGTACTTTCCTTGATGTTAACTTGGTAATAACGTGGGTGAGCCGTGATCTCCGTTTTAATTTTTGGACATGTTCAAAAGAGCGGTACATTAGAGGCTGAATTTCGAATGTAGTAGAACGTACCTCTTAATGTACTCTAGCATACTATAGCGTACTCTAGCAAACTCTAGCATACTCTAGCCTACTTTGACCCGCACAAAACTATGGCCATTCCACATCGCGCATGTCGTGGTCACATAGCCGTTAGTGGATGTAGTTGAACGTAGTTGAATGTAGTGGAGGCTAATGTAGTTGAAAATAGTTAAACATAGTTGAACATAGTTGAACGTACCAGCATCCATACCATAACGTATTTTTCCGTGTCATTCGGTGGCTCATCAACCAAAACCTGCTGTACCTTAACGTATTTCAATGTAGTTTAACAAACTTACACCACGTTTGACCCACTTTAGCCTCCACAACGTTCACCTAAGTTCACCTACATCCACTATCGGCTATGTGAGCAGGGATTTATACCCAGCCAGGTCACAGGAACCTTCTCAGGTGGGGAACCGGGCGCGGTGGCCGAATCGGTAGAGCAGAGGCCTCGCCTGCGGAAGATCGGGAGTTTGCGAGTTCGGTTCCCGGTCGAGTCAAACCAATGACGTAAAAATTGATTCTGGTCACTTCCTAGCCTGGTGCTCAGCATTATTAGGATAGGGCAAGGACTGGTTAGCTCAGTGTCAGGATAATGTGACTGAGTGGGATATCGGGTCATGGTGCCGGAAGCCTGATTTCCCAGTGTGGCAGCACTATAATATCGCCATGGGTGCGTACTGTCACAAGTCGGTACCCGTCCTGATATGACCTTAGATGTTCCTAAGACGTAAATCAACAACAAACAATCTCACGTGGGGGGTGGCCACGAGCCAAGCACAGGGGGGAGTCCACCCGGGAACGGCTTCTGACTAGTCTGCTGCCCCCTATTGCTGCTATGTGAGCAAATGTGGTGAGCATAGTCCCTGCACGCCACCACGTGATGGTGAGGCTCATATTTAGACGACTACACATGCAAAGCATATTGACGCATAAAACACATTGATGATTTACTTGGGTGACTGTTGTGTATTTTCCACATAAATAAAACATAAATAAAATTGGAAACTCTCTGATTTTTCACCATAAACAAGTTTACAGAAATTATTGATAAAGGAATTCAATCCATATGGATTATGACAACTACTGCCCAGCGGCGAAAACAAGTGCATGCACTTAGCCGTTATGAGCAGAATAAACAAACAATCACAAAACAGAAGAAGAAAGAAAGGACAAAACAGGATTGATTGGGCACCTTCTGAGATCAATGTCCCTTTCAGATATTTTGCTAGTGTTCATGAATTAGGTAGCAATGTCCGCATTGCATTTGATTCAGCGTGTTTATTTGTTTGTTTTGAGGTTTTATGTCGTAGCAACATGTAAGGTCATATCAGGACATGTACCGACTTGTGACAGGGCACACTCATGCAAACCTTATAGTGCTGCTCCACTGCGAGACAAGGCTGATGGCACTATGACCTAATATCCCATTATGGGTAGATTTATTAAAGGCCCAGTCACACCTTACCGGACTGGGGAACCAGACAAGAACCGGACACGGTCCAGTACTGTATGGTGATGTCCGATACATGTCCGGTAGCCATCCGGTGGTGTCCGGTGGTGTCCGGCGGTGTCCGGTACAAGTTTTGAACATGCACAAAACTTCTACCGGACACCACCGGACTGACGTGTCAGGTTGGTGTCCGGTTTGTCCGGTACATGTCCAGTACCCATCCGGTACCCATCCGGTACCCATCCGGTACCCATCCAATACCCATCCGTTGGTGTGCGGTTTGTCCGTTTTGTCCGGTACATGTCTGGTACCTATCCATTACGTGTCCGGTTCTCATCCGGTACATTTATGGTACATGTACGTACTTGTCCGGTTGTCTGGTGGCAATTGACCCAATTACACTCCATTTCGATACATTTTGATACATTTTGTGTACCCTAGAGCACCGGACTAGACAATTCTTTGTCCGGTGGTGTCCGGTACTCAGTCCGGTAAGGTGTGACAGGCGCTTAAAGCTGAAGGGATGGCCGAATGGGTTGAGCGTCCGCCTCACATTTAGGTCATGGGATTCGAACCCATTGGTTCAAACCTTGGCCCAGTCAAACCAATGACTTAAAAATATATACTTGCCGCTACCTACTTTGGCACTCAGCATTACTAGGATATAGTAAGGGACAGTAGAATGAGGAAGACCAATTGTCCACAATTGGAATGTCCCCTACTTCATCAACTGACGTACAAAAGAAAGAAAGGATCGTAATAAGTCACTGCTAGGCCTTGGAGATTAATAACCTAAATTTAGGCCATGCATTACGAAAAACAACAACAACAAACCTCACATAATAGTGCTTTTCAAATATACAAATAGTAAAGTTTGCATTCAATCATGATACTTCTGGACACTTAAATATGGCTTCATCATCCCACTACATCTCCTTTTTTGTTGTTGGTACATTAGTTGTTTAAGGCCCTGTCACACCTCGCCGGATTCGCAAAACGGAAAGAATCCGAACAAAGTCTGGTGGAATACGTCAATGTCTGGTTTCTATACAGTCAGTATCCGGCATTCCCATTCTGTGTTCGGTGCAATTTTGATACATTTCACACCCGAATAACACCAGACTAGAATATTCTATATCCGGTTATGCCCATTGCTTAATCCGTCAAAGTGTGACAGGCACTTTAAGCAGGGGTCAATTTCAATCATGGACGATTGGTCTTCCTCATTCCACTGCTCCTTGCCCTATCCTAATAATGCCGAGCGCCTGGCCAGGAAACAACAAGTATCAATTTTTAAGTCATTGGTTTGACTCGACCATCATTCGAACCCACGTTCCCATGATCTACCAACACAGGAGACAGACGCTCTAACTCATTCGGCCATCCTGCCTTTAATTAACTATTTTATTTCATTCTGCGTGAATGCACTAACAGCATTACTCACGATTGTAAATGAAGAGGGAACTGTGCCTGTCTCAACTTTAATTGCATTTGATTGAAATCTCCTTATTTTCCATGTTGCCTTTCGTCTCTTAAGAACTCAGCACACAAAGGCAAAGCTTTCTTATCGGTGAAGGAGGCTGGGTGAGGTGGGAAGGGTGAGGCGGGGCGGGGTGCCGGACGCTTTTCTTCCACCTTCTGAAAGCCTTGAAGTTAAAGGGGCATAATCCAGTCAATTCGTTAAATTTTCAAAACCAAAACAAATAAATAGATTTGATAATATGTGATGCATAACGCATTATGCGAGTATAAAGGCGCGGAAGGGAATTAAGTCCTTATTATTATTATCGTGTGCTAATTATTATTAGTATTACACTATATACTGTACTGCCTCCTCCATGTTCGCGACTGGTGGCGCCACCTCTGGCGCTCCCCGGTACCTGCATACCCTGAAAACATCACTCGCGTCGGATGTCATCGAGGTCAATTGTGTTGATGTTGAGTCCAAAATGGCGGAATTAAGAATGGATATGATAGCAAAAGATCTGCAGGCAACACTTGCAGATGGCACATCTAGATGTAAATATATATATATATATATGTATATATATATATATGAAGCTTAGTTACTAGTGCTCTCACTGATCAGTTCTGTGCTAAAAAAGAGATTGTTCTCTAGAGCACATTGATTGTTATCATCGGCTAATGGACGTCAAATTTTGTTTTTTCATGTAATGATGAATAACTGAATAAATGAGAAGATGTCCAACTACTTTGAGGAAGCCATACTGCAGGGAAGGTACCGATACACCCCCCCCCCCCCCCACCAAATAGGTTAAATCTTGTAGCCTCTTATTTATGTTTTCTCTCATTCCAAATACCACATCTAATTTAATCAGGTACAAAAGTATAGAAATTCGTCTAAAGGTACAGAAATTCATCCGAAAGTACATAACTTCGTCCAAAAGTACAGAAATTCGTATAAAAGTACAGAAATTCGTATAAAAGTACAGAAATTCGTATAAAAGTACGGAAATTCGTCCAAAAGTACAGAAATTTGTATAAAAGTACAGAAATTCGTCCAAAAGTACAGAAATTTGTATAAAAGTACAGAAATTCGTCCCAAAGTACAGAAATTCGTATAAAAGTACAGACATTCGTACAAAGGTACAGAAATTCGTGGGATTTTTGGGGTCGATCCGTGACTGATGAGGTGACAGATCAGGTGAATGATGAGGTGACTGATCAGAACCTTCAAGTTCTGTGACTCTTGTGGGAATTTTATAGTTGACAACAACTGGTGAGGGCTTCACTGCCTCCCCACCCAGCCATGACAGCGAATGACTCATTCAACCCAATGCCAATGTTGGTTGTTGGAGTTGTATGTCCTGGCAACATCTAAGGTCATATCAGGACGGGTACCCACTTGTGACAGTGCGCACTCATGGCAACTTCACAGTGCTGCCCCACTTGGAAATCAGGCCATTGGCACCATGACCTGATATCCCACTCAGTCACATTATCCTGGCACTGAGCTAACTAGTTCTTGCCCTATCCTATTTATGCCGAGTACCAGGCTAGGAAGCGGCAAGTATCAATTGTATAAGTCATTGGTTTGACTCGACTGGGAACCAAACTCCCGACCTTCCGCACGTGAGGCCCGCACTCTATCGATTCGGCCACTGCGCCTGGTAAACGCAACGCCAAAGGGCGAAGAGTGTGATTGGTTGGTTTGGGCATGGAGGATGGGGTTGCCATGGAGTGCTGAGAGAACTGCATTGTGAGTAATTGTGGTACCAGGTGTGAATGCAATTCACCAGCCATGATTGGCACAATACCTGCGGGGGTGGGGAGTTTTCTTACTGGCCTTCCTGCTCATGCCTCACAGCTGGGGTCAGTCACCAGAGGGCGCGGTGTAAGCGGCACGTCACCTGGCGACAACTTCCGGTTTCACAGTCAGCAAGCCGCAAGAAACTCACCTATAGTCCTTTTCTGCGGAGCATACATAGTTGGTTTGTTGTTGGAGTTTTACGTCTTGGAAACATCTTAGAGCCGACGTCCTATATTTGTCACATTATCCTGATTATAAGAAAATCAGTCCTTGCTTCTTTAACATTTAAACAATTTTTATTTAGTGAATAATGCCTTTGTCAGCGCCAGAGGACTGGTCTTCCGACCGTTCAGTACAATTTGCTTGTACATAAATGAAACTATCAGTTGCAATGATAACCACATGCAAATCCTGTTTGATAATAAAAGTATTTTACATAATATAAATGAACTATTAATTATCTATATCCTAGTAATGCCAAAAGCCAGGCTAAGTAGTGACAAGTATGTTAAGGTAGTGACAAGTTAAATAGTATATCTTTGTTTTGATTCGATCATGGGATTCGAACCCATAACCTTCTGCGTGGGAAGTCAGTGAGTGTTCATTCTTTCAGCCATCGCATCAGGGGAGATTGCTACTATTTCAGTCATTAGCTACTTACAAAAACCAGTTCCTCTCGGTGCGCTTTGACGCAATCATGGGATTCGAACCCATTACCTTCTGGGTGGGAAGTCAGTGAGTGCTCTTACTGAATCGGCCATCGCGTCAAGGGAGATGGCTACTATTTCAGTTAATGGATACTTACAAAAACCAGTTCCTCTCCGTGCGCTTTGTTTTTGGCATTAAAGATGTGTTAAGCTGTCTGCAACATGCTTCATTCACATGAGCGTGAGAGAGGTTACACTGCAGCCCTCACTCGGAAATCCAGACAGAGCATTTCACACGGTGCCGCCATCTTGTATTCCTGGTTCCGATGTCGCTGGCTACTACTGCACTCCTTTAAGCTGCATAGTCTGATGAAAACATCAAATTTTCAAAACCAAAAATAGTTATCGAGATTTGATTATACATATATCTAACTTAGATACTAGCGCAATTCGAACCCATAACCTTCTGGGTGGGAAGTCAGTGAGTGCTCTTACTGAATCGGCCATCGTGTCAAGGGAGATGGCTACTATTTCAGTTAACGGATACTTACAAAAACAATTTCCTATCGGTGCGCTTTGTTTTACGCATTAAAGATGTGTTAAGCTGTCTGCAACATGCTTCATTCACATGAGCGTGAGAGAGGTTACATTGCAGCCCTCACTCGGAAATCCAGACAGCCCAGTTCACACGGTGCCGCCATCTTGTATTCCTGGTCCTGATGTCGCTGGCTACTACTGCACTCCTTAAAGCTGCATAGTCTGATGAAAACATCAAATTTTCAAAACGAAAAACAGTGATCTAGATTTGATTATACATATATCTAACTTAGATACTAGCGCAATTATCAAGCATTTGTGACCACGTAGAACGGAACTCCAAGCCAATTTAACAGAACCTGTTAATGTAGAGACCTAAGGTGTCCGAGTTTGGTGTGCTTGCCAAAATTAATTTTTGTGTGTTTGCACTTCAAATATCTCAAAGGTTAGTCATTTAAAATAAAAGTTACTTCAAACTAAAGCAAGGTAGATTATAACGATCAACCTTATATATTTATCTCAGAAAAGTGAGAGACACTGAAAATCATCGGACTATGCAGTTTTAAATCATTAAAGCCCCAGTCAGACCTCACCGGATTGAGGAACCGGACATGAACCGGACACTGTCCGGTGAAATACGGCAATGTCCGGTACATGCCCGGTACCCATCCGGCGGTGTCCAGCGGTGTCCGGCGTTGTCCGGTACAAGTTTTGAACATGCACAAAACTTCTACTGGACACCGCCGGACTGACATGTCCGGTTGGTTTCCAGTTGGTTTCCGGTTGGTGTCCGGTTGGTGTCCGGTATGTCCGTTTTGTCCGGTTCATGTCCGGTACTCATCCGTACGTGTCCGGTTGGTGTCCGGTTGGTGTCCGGTTTGTCCGTTTTGTCCGGTTCATGTCCTGTACCCATCCGTTATGTGTCCGGTTTGCTTCCGGAATAGTCCGGTGGCGAGAACATTGTAGGGGTGTAGGTGTGTGGTGGGGGTTTAGGGGTGTGGTGGGGGTTTAGGGATGTGGTGGGGGTATAGGTGTGTGGTGTGTGGTGTGTGTGGTGGGGGTGTAGGTGTGTGGGGGTGGGATGTGGTGGTGGTTAGGTGTGTGTTGGGGGGTTTAGGGATGTGGTGGGGTGTAGGTGTGTGGTGGGGTGTAGGTGTGTGGTGGGGGTTTAGGGATGTGGTGGGGTGTAGGTGTGTGGTAGGGGTTTAGGGATGTGGTGGGGGTGTAGGTGTCTGGTGGGGGTTTAGGGATGTGGTGGGGCTGTAGGTGTCTGGTTAGGCTAATAATGCCGAGCACCTGACTAGGAAGTAACAATTATCAATTGTGTAAGTCTTGTGTTTGACTCGACAGGGAATCGAACTCCTGACCTTCCGCACGGTAGGTATGCGCTCTACCGATTATGCCATCGCGTCCGGTAAGCAGTCTCTAATTCTGTCACTACACATCTCCTCCCGCTCAATCCACATTGTAGAGTTTCTCTTATAGGGATAAAGGCTTAGTGTTCAACTGTAAGCATCTTTCAGTTGCAAGCACCCGCGTTCTTTGTTACTGTAGAGAAATCAATGGGTTCTTCATCTGATTAGCTGATGGGATGAAAAGACTCACATGGGAACCCTTATTTGTGTAGCTTAACACGGCAGCATTCCTTTATGTTTGGGCCTTGGTGGAACTTAGAGATAAGGTCATTAAGGACGCACTATGGCCATTGTCAGCTGGTTGGTTGTTGGAGTTTTATGTCCTGGCAACATCTAAGGTCATATTAGGACGGGCCATTGTCAGCTGGTTGGTTGTTGGTAGGTGGATCAGCTAAAATTTCAAAACACAACAAACAGTATAAATTTTAACTCTTTCAACAGATCTTGCTGAGACAAACTCAAACCTGTTGTAATTTTGAAAATATCTTAATATGGGAGAAAGTTATGGCATTTCTAATGTCAGCGTAATTATTAAATTTAGGCTGGATTCACCATTATAATAAACTGTGACCCTTGCCACATTGTTACAGCTTTGTATGCTCTAAATATTTTGATTTTGGTATTTATATGTGTATTTTCGGTGAGATTAGGTCCTGTTCTTTCCAGTGATATAAAATTTCTGAAAATATTCCAATGCAAAAGTACTTTAATCAAGGCCGGAATCGTTAAAATGCAGGAACATTTTACTATAGACATGGTGACCAAAGCGCCCCTATCGGAATCTGACATACCTATTGTTGGAGTTTTATGTCCTGGCAACATCTAGGGTCATATCAGGACGGGCCATTGTCAGCAATATAGTTCTAATATAACCTGCTAGAAGTAGAAAGCCTGGGATGATATTGCTTTCAACGCTGCTTTAAAGAGGTCATAACATGACAGACGTAGATTCACTGATTTATGTAGAATTAAGCATAATTGAAGTAGTCAATCATTTCTATAGCTTGAAATGGAGAATATTCTCTGGGAGTTATTTAGGGGTCAGTTCGGAAAGAACGATACAATACATCTATATGGAGGTAAACCAGTTGATATCTCATGTATGGGTGGACAGACGTGCCCAGATTTTGTTTGTTTGTTGTTTTACATCCTAGCAACATCTAAGTTCATATCAGGTAGGATACCGAATTGTGACAGTGCACACACATGGCGACTTCATAGTGCTTCCCCCATGGGAGACCAGGTCGCTGGCACCATGACCCGATATCCCACACAATCACATTATCCTGATACTGTGCTGACCAGTCCTTGTCCTATCCTATTAATGCTGAGTGCCAAGCTAGGTTGCGACAAGTATAAATTTGTTAAGTCATTGGTTTGACTCAGCTGGGATTCCAACCCCCCGATCTTCCTCACCGGAAGCATGCGCTCTACCGATTCGGCCACCACGCCCGGGGCCTGCCCTAATGGGGCTGTCACACTACGACGTAATGACGTCAACGTAGGGAGAACGTGAAGAACTTTGAACTTCTCGGCGTAGTATGCAAATTTGGGCACAAGTTGAACGTGGATGCAGCGTAGTGGACGAGAACGTAACGTTGGTAAAGCGTAGTGATACCGTCAATCACCGAGAGAGGACAACGTCACTACGCTCACGGAACGTTATGAACGTTATTCCATCGCCAGAACTACGTTGCTTTACGTTACCTTACGTTATTTACGTCAGGAAACGGTGGCAAAACGGTAAACCTACGTTGGATGTCCGTTAGGCGTCCGTTAACCCGGCGTTTTCACTACGTGGACTGCACGTTCCCCCTCGGATTAATGTGGGTCAACGTAGTGCAACGTAATGCAACGTAGTTGAACGTAGTGACCGACGTTTTAATAACGTTTGTTTAACGTCATTGACGTTCGCCGAACGTGTACAGAACGTACGGCGAACGTAAACCCTTAAGTTCAAGCTACGTCGAAAGTTTTGAACATGTCCAAAACTTCGACGTAACTCGACGTAACACGACGTAATGTGACGTAGCTCGACGTCAGTCTAACGTCATTATGACGTCATCATAACGTAATCCAACGTACATCAACGTAATGACGAAAAATCACCACGTTAGGCTCACGTTCGCTCATTACGTCGTAGTGTGACAGGGGTATAATGGAATACTGTTTGCAGAAGGGTGGGTGGGTGGGTGGGAAAAAATCAAGTAGAGTGGAGGAGCGTGTGCATTTCTGGCTCACCAAGAAGTGACGAGAAGGCGGAGAGCTGGTTATGTCTGTGAGTAAAGGTGTGAAAGCTCACCACCCAATGGGGTAGATGGACGGACGGTGGACTCATCCATCCACCCGAGACTTAAGTGCCTGTCACACTATTCCGGATTGAGCAACGGACAGAATTTTCTAGTCCGGTGGTGTTCGGGCATGATAAGTATCAAAATGTATTTAAATGTGTCAAAATGTTGCGATATTGGGTCAAATGCTGCCGGATGAAGAGACATGAAACACACATGAAATGGACATGAAACAGACATGAAACGTACATGAACGGATAGCCAATGGACGATAAGCCGACTAAATAAACTCAAACCGGACAAGAACCATAGACATCAATCCGGCGGCATCTGTTCCAAGTTTTGTGCATGCTCAAAACTTGTACCGAATCAGGCCGTATATCAATGGATATCAACGGATATGCAACGGATATGCAACGGATATGCAATGGACACAAACCGGACTTTGCCGGATATCAACGGACTTTGTTCGGTTTCTTTCCGTTTCCCAAATCCGGTGATGTGTGACAGAGCCTTTAGTTCAAAGGGTGGCGATTGGATGAGCGAGGCGTGCCATTCCCGCCGAAATCAAACGTAATGCTAACCTTGCGACCAATCAAGGCTGAAGGCCACTCTAGTCAAGCTGGGGCTGTAAGAGGGTCATTCAGTTCTAATCACCCATCTCAGCTCCTAATGGCCCTGTCACACTACGACGTGACTACGTCAGCGTAACCACAACGTGAAAATAATGATATCACGTCGAAGTTATCGGCGTAATATGCAAATTGTGGACGTGAATGCAACGTAGTTGACGTGAAAGTAACGTGAAAGTTACGTGGGTGTACGTCGTGACGTTAGCTGTAACGTGACAACGTTAGAGGGGAGGGGTAATTGGCGACGTGACCGGGCGTTAGTGTAACGTGAGCGTAACGTCGCCGTAACGGGTGTGACGTGAACGTAACGTGACCGTAATGTGACCGTAACGTGACCGTAACGTGACCGTAACGTGACCGTAACGTGACCGTAACGTGACCGTAACGTGACCGTACCGTGACCGTACGTGACCGTACGTGACCGTAACGTGACCGTAACGTGACCGTAACGTGACCGTAACGTGACCGTAACGTGCAAAACGCTGCCCACACGTTGCTCCCACCCGGGCCGTCGGTCTGACGTGACATAACGTGACTCTAACGTCATTTACGCTGCTATAACGATCGCGGAACGTCAACCTAACGTCATTGTCACGTCATCCCAACGTAACGGCTTCACGTTGAGATACGTTGAAAGTTTTGAACAGGTTCAAAACCTCGACGCGCGCCGACGTAACACGACGTAACATGACGTAGCTCGACGTCAGTCTAACATCATTATGACGTCATCATAACGTAATCCAACGTACATCAACGTAATGACGAAATATCACCACGTTAGGGTCACGTTCGCTCATTACGTCGTAGTGTGACAGGGGTATTAAGTGATATAGAAGATGGTATACGTGTACAGTTAGCTAGGCTTTTGCTATCAAATTGAACTGTAAAATTGCCTAGAAAGTTTGTTTTATTTAACGACGCCTCTAGAGCACATGGATTGTTATTGGACGTCAAAGTAAAGTTGTTCAAGGCCCAGTCACACCTCACCGGATTGAGCAACGAACAGAATTGTCTAGTCTGGTGGTGATAAGAAAATGTGTCAAAATGTTGCGCTATCGGGTAAATGGCTGCTGGACGAACGGACATGAAACGGATATGAAACGGATATGAAACGGACAGGAAACAGACAGGAAACGGACAGGAAACGGACATGAACGGATAGCCAACAGACGAAATGAAATCAAACCGGACAAGAACCATAGACGTCAGTCCGGCG
The DNA here is from genome assembly GCA_030323885.1 of Branchipolynoe longqiensis. NCBI lineage: Eukaryota > Metazoa > Annelida > Polychaeta > Phyllodocida > Polynoidae > Branchipolynoe > Branchipolynoe longqiensis. The sequence continues at coordinate 31,645 of JASIRB010001730.1, read as the reverse complement.
GCATCCGTTCCTAGTTTTGTGCATGTTCAAAACTTGTAAGGACACAAACCGGACATTGTTCGTTTTCTGTCCGTTTCCCCCAATCCGGTGAGGTGTGACAGGGCTTTAGGATAGTAAAATAGTGCCATACTGATCACATAGGTGGCGCTCAGGTTAGGCATCCTTAGTTACGAGCGGTGTGTCGAGTTTCCATGCCCCAATTACCCATGTTGTGACACAATATGAACAATTTGACAGACATTTAAATGCATTTCAAAACTACATCTTTTTTTGAGATCACTAATATTTTTGCATGAATATGATGCCCGGCAATCAATCAGTCAATCTAGAAGTCCCCCCCCCCCTCACAGAGCTTGCAGCAGAGTGAGGTATTACCTACAACAATAATTCTTCTCACTGGTTGGTGGTGGAAATCATCTATAAGACTTTTCCCACAAAGCAGGATGCACAATGAGCTGCTACCAGCAAGATGAGTTCTTCCCCTGACAACGGAGGGCGTGATTGGTGGTTGAAATCGTCTATAAATATAAGGAGTATTTCCCTCGACATGATCATGGATACATTATAAGAAAATGAAAATAAGATGACTGACTGTCCTATTTCAGGGACATCTTATAGAGAAGCAATTTGCATAGAATAACAATAGATTTGGCAGACGCCTTAAAGCTAAGATTCCTTATATGCGGTACGCGTCATGCAAATGCGAATGCGAATAAAAATCGAAAAGCATGTAAATGAATAGTTGCGCTTCCATATGTCCGAATGCGAATGCGAATGGTGCGGCATGCGAATGCGAATACTATTGCCTTTGCCATAGAAAGCAATACTGTTCCTTCACAAATTTGGAGGAAAAACCCCAACAAATGTTGGGGGTTGGCATATATCTATGCCGCATATACGACATTTGCATCCCGCATGCCGCATACCGTGTATAAGGAATCTTAGCTTAAGGCAGTGCTTCCATTGAGTTGAATACAGATTGGCGGGGCTGTGAAATCAACCTAGTCAGTCTGGTGTATTAATGAGATGTGAAGAGATACCAGTGGCAACAAATCATATACAGATATGTGTTAAAGTTGCTTAGTCCAATTGGTTTGAGTTTCTCTCATTTTCTGCGATAAATATATTAGGTTGATCAATGCGTATGTTCACTAGTCAACATAGATAATTTACGAACGTGGACACTGGCACTATTTTCACGTACTACTTACCTACCCTGCAGTACTTTCGGCATATGACGGTCTGGTTTCTTCACTCTCCCGCTTTCACCTGACCGTGCCAGTCGCTTCACCCACCCACCCACCCACCCGCCCGATGCTAGAAGGGTTGAGGGCTGCTGGTTGTGTTAAGTCTCCCCATTTCCGTTAGTCTCCTTTTCTCCTCAGCTAACACGTAATCCTCCACTACAACATTTAACTTGTCCTAGCACTAATTATCCTGTTATTTCTTACTTATCCTGATCCCACTTATACTTGCTCATATCAACAGTTATTCCACTGTTCATGATACTTGTTATACCTACACTGTGACCTGCCTCACGATACGATAACCGACCACGATCATCTACTCCACTAATTATCCTGTTATTTGTTACTTATCCTAATTCCACTTATACTTGCTAATATCAACAGTTATTCCACTGTCCATGATACTTGTTACCTAGACTGTGACCTGCCTCACGATACGATACCCGATCACGATCATGTACTCCACACGCTCGACCTGCCTGCAGGTTATGTACTCCAGAATTAAAATTGTTTAAATCACTTACTCCTTCGCTCTTGTTTGTCCGCGTGCGTAAATTACAATCTAGATTGCATTTGTTTGAAGTAACTTTCATTTTAAATGGCCAACTTTTGCGATATTTGAAGTGCAAACATGCTAAATTAATTTTGGCAACCACATCAAAACTCTAACACCATATGTTTCTGCGGTAACATATTCTATTTAATTGCTTCAGTATTCCTTTGTATGTGGCGACAGGCTGGTTGGTTGTTGAAGTTTTACATCTTGGCAACATCTAAGGTCATATTAAGACGGTTACCGACTCGTGAGTCCCCATTGGGAAATCAGGCCGCCAACATCATAACCCGATACCTTACTCAGTCACATTACCTTGACACTGAGATAACCAGTCCTTGCCCTATCCGATTAATGCCGAGCAACAAGCTAGGAACTGACAAGTATCAATTTTGACTCGACCGGGAATCGAACTCCCGATCTCCCGCACGGGAGGCCTGCGCTCTACCTGTTCGGCCACTGGGTCCGGTATATGGATATATATACATATATGTCTGATTCCAATGACTCTACATGCAAGTGATTCGGAAGGTTTTCATAATCTAATTTGAGCCCCCTATTTTGAGAATATTTAATTTCCTAAGCACCGGCAATATGTCTAAATGGGTTTGTTTGTTTTGTTTTTGTTTCTTCCTACCAGATAGCTTACTTTTTGATGAGGCTCAATAGTTAAACACTAATTGCAGACTACCTGGGGAAACCTCATTTGTCAAAATACAAGCAGACACCATGTTTCAATGTGACCACTAAGTGGAATTATCGAATGGTTGCAGAATTCCCAATGGTTGCCTCCTGGGATAAGATGGCCGGAACCCAAGTTAGTCAAGCCCCAGCGACTTAATGTGATCTCTTGCCGTGTCGTGCGGTGTAGACGATAGGCGGTGTTAGTGGGGGAAAATGCTCCGTCATCGTCACCACCCATGCTGTCGGTTTTACGCCAATGCCTGCACCCACAATGTGACCATTAGTCGTCTCTGTTATCATCGACGCCCACATGCGGTTCCCACTGTGTGTTCCGATTGTAAGAAGACTGATCACAGTTCGCTGTCTCAGCGAAACTGAGCAGCTCAACCTAGTGATCACACTGCAAACTGCTAGGTGAGAGCAACTCAAGAGAGCACACAATTAAGTATGAGTGATTGAGCGGGGAAGCAGTGAGTGGCCTGCTTGATCTAATATTGGTGATGGGGGGCGGGGGGTGGGGGGTTGTTCACTAGGAATGCCAATATTCACATTATTGCAAATGGGCTCCTGTCTCAACACACTATGCGGAACACTGGTCACGTGACTCAACCTTGTTCTCCGTGAGTTGCATCAAACAGAAACTGACGGAGGTGAACACTTCATTGACAGTTACCCAAAGTGAACTTATGTTATTTCAAGTTTAGAGTATTTGGGAGTTTTCACTGCATTGCTGATTTTATTTATCATATATCACTCTAGATAAAGGATTCACCCGGTACTCGCAGTACACGGGTGAACGACAACGTAGTCTAAATACAGGCGAAAATAGCTTTAGTATGGAACAGAGAGTAGAATGCCTGCCTCCAGTATCAAATGGATACTTCTATAGGCACAGAGTTGGTGAAATGCGAGAGAATGCAAAAAGACAAGATGGCGGCCGCAGAACGCCGTCGATTTCACTTTTAAATCTTATTAAACTAGATATTATATTATATTTTTCAACTCAAAGGTAGTGGCCTATCAATAAGACATATGTAAAGAATAATTGTTGCTTCTTAGATTGTGAAATTAGGCTCTCAATTCTTTGACCCGCATTTTCGACAGCTTTTACATAGGGTTGGTTTGCACCCCTACTGCAGCAGTACGGGGTGAATATTGTATCTAATATCACTCCTGATTTTACCGCAGCTGTATGCTCTTTGGCATACATTTCTGTGCTCTATTTCACTTGTTTGAAATATAAATTATATTTTTCTATTTTGTTAGATATGCTTAACCACTGTATAACCACCCAATAGCCGATGTTTACATTTTTGTGCTGGTGAATCGTTAAACAAACAAATTAAGAAACAACATTACAAATACAGCAAAAGTACTTTATTTATTTCAAGTGCAGCGACTTTATATTCATTGAATTTTCTTGTTATGTTTCCGCGCTCCCAAGAACTAGCTCTCTGATTTTTCGTGAAAGTCTGCATATATATGCAATAATTAAATTAGGCCTAATTTAATTTTGCTTGAATGTGCATTGATCCCTACACTGATGCAATATGTCTTTATATATATAGTGGTTTGTATAATACATACACGTACACCAGTACATACACACATATATATATACTTGTCGTTCTCTAGAATGGATGAGGAAGAACGAGTATATGCGAATTATCCTACTTAATCAACAAATGTAATAATTCGCATCACTCGGCAAGAGACAAGATGAGAACAGATAACTTTTGAAAGGTTTAATCAAGAAATCAATTTGGCCTGTAGCAGGCTATGCGGGTGGGCGACTAGGTCCCTTCAAATCATGTGCCGACAGGGGCAAAGTTCAAGATCTGCGTAAAGCAGGAAATGTTCAGATTACTGCCTTGAGGAGAGATTCAGGAGAGATTCAGCGCTCACCCCCCCCCCCCCCTCACCTCCCAGAAAGAGGGTGAGGGTGGGGAACCGAAGTGAACAGGTAGAGTCACCGAGGTGGTCTGACTCGAGACACAGCAACGGCGACCGAGGAAGACAGAAATAGATAGCCTCGTTTACAAATTACGCATGTTAGCCTCGCCGACATGCCCAATGTAAACCGCTATGTCCAAATCAAATGTGATCGCTCCAACGGCTGGAAGACCAGTGCCTTGGCGCTGACAAAATATGTATTCAGATGAATAAAAATATTTACCCCCAAAAAAACCCATCTATTTTAAATATATACTTTGTATATATATTTGAAGAGTTCAGGCGCAAAACCCCAGAAACGCCAATCCACAAATACAGTTTAAATAAAAGATTTCTATCTGAAAATAATTTTACTATTAACTAATTCCACGGTTCTTATGTTGACATGATCATAGAGCAATGAACAAAAAAGTAGGAAGGCAAAAAAAAATCTAACTTTTTGAAGGTTTGATTCCAATGTTTATATCAATTTTTCGATTGGCGTTTATGGCATTTTGCGCCTGAACTCTTCATTTGAAACATAGTGCATCATGTGAGATGAGCAAATTAACTGTTTTGAATTATGTCTAACTATTATATATCACATGTAGTCACAGCTACTTAGCATGTAAGCCTAATTGTATCCACACTAGTTCCCTTTTCTGACGAGGGTGGCGCCACTTCAAAGTGTACCCGCCAAATAAAACAGTTACTGAGAATTCACTATGTGCACTTATGATATGCACACTATGAGTATGACATAAATTTATAGTTGATTGGTTGGTTGTTGGAATTTTAAGTCCTGGCAACATCTAAGGTAATATCAGGATGGGTACCGACTTCTGACAGTGTGCACTCATGGCAACTTTATAGTGCTGCTCCACTGGGAAATCAGGCTGTGGGGACCATGTCCCAATATCCCACTCAGTCACATTATTCTGACACTCAGCTAACCAGTGCTTGCCCTATCCTATTAATGCTGAGCGCCAGGTTAGGAAGCGACAAGTATCAATTTGATAAGTAATTGGTTTGACTCGGCCCACACACGAGGCCCGTGCTCTACCGATTTGGAACCAGACGGGATGGCCGAATGAGTTGAGCGTTCGTCTCCTGTTTTGGGAGATTGGGGAGCTGAACCCATGGGTTCGTGGGTTCAAACCCTGGTCGGGTCAAACTGATGACTTAAAAATTGATACTTCCTAGCTCGGCGCTCGGCATTATTAGGATAGGTCAAAGACTGGTTCACTCAGTGACAGGATAATGTGACTGAGTGGGATATCAGGTCATGGTGCTGGCGGCCTGGTCTCTCAGTGGGGCAGCACTATAAAGTGTGTGCATGCTCACAAGTCGGTACCCATCCTGATATGACCTTCGATGTTGCTAGGATGTAAAACAACAACAAACTACCGATTCGGCCACCGAACGCGGTATATTTATAGTAAGTGTGCATATATATACACTGTGTGCGTGTTTTTGACAAAATCTACACCTACACACAAGCCTGATACTGGCCAACCCGAGGCACTGCTAACAGTTGATTAGTGGCAAGTGCAGCCAGCCTTGTCATCTACATCCGGGTCACCAGCTTCACGTCACATGATCACATGCAGCCAATAGCAAACTGCCCCGAGCTCCCTGGTGAGCAACACGTGCATTAACTCCCACTGGCAACATGGTTACCCAGTGGACCTGGTTCGACAAACAGGAAGTACGGACCACCAATATATGTATGTGTATATGTATGTATATTTATATGTATATTTATATGTATATTTATATGTATATTTATATGTATATTTATATGTATATTTATATGTATATTTATATGTATATTTATATGCATATTTATACGTATATTTATACGTATATTTATACGTATATTTATACGTATATTCATACGTATATTCATACCTATATTCATACGTATATTTATACGTATATTTATACGTATGTATATATATATATATGTATAATTTTGTTTGTTTGTTGTTGTTTTACGTCCTAGCAACATCTATGGTCATATCAGGACGGGTACCGACTTGTGACAGTGCACACTAATGGTGACTCTATAGTGCTGGCCCACTGGAAGACCAGGCCATCAGCACCATGACCTGATATCCAACTCAGTCACATTATCCTGACACTGAGCCAACCAGTCCTTGCCCTATCCTAATAATGCCGTGCACCAGGCTAGGAAGCGACAGGTATAAATCTTTAAGTCATTGGTTTGATTCGACCAGGGTTCGAACCCATGATGCCACGATCTACCAATACATGATACGGACGCTCTAACTCATTCGGCCATCCTATATAAATCGCATGTAATATTAACTAATAAGCTCTCTCGCGCCCTACCCCTCCCCCACGCGCCTGCGCGGTGTGGGGTGTGGCGTGCACCACTCCATATCTAATTGCCCATTGGAATTCGCCGGTTCAGTTTCCAGCCATAGTCACGTCAGAAGTCACAACAATGTGTTATACTTATAGATACTCGTGGTGTTTAGGATTACTAGGATAAGGCAAAGAACTAGTGGCCCAACGTCAGAATAATGCCGGTCATTGAAGTATTCAATCATGGTACTGGCGGTAAGATATTTCATCGGAGCAGCACTATAAAGACAGCAATACGACGAAAAACAACTCGGTGCCCATTTCGATTTTACCTCAAATGTTGGTGTGACATATCAATCCCCGCAATCAATTAAACTATTTGATTGATTGTCGACTGCAAAGGCTATAATCACGGCGATCAATTTAGTAGTGAATCATGAGCAGCTGGTATGTGTTCAATTGCCGTTCCCGTGTTCATTTACTTCTACCACTCACATACACCTAGGGGCGTAATCGATTAATCAACTCGGGTCACCCGAGCCACTTTTTGGTGCATGCGCACTTCCTACAGACTCGGGTCGAATAAACGAATACGCTTCTCCATGCTCGGTGTGAAAAAAAATGGTGGCTTAATCGAAAACTTTGTTGTTGTTAATAACCGACATAACTACAGCAAAATAGGATTTAAAGTATTATATGATTGCATAGTTTAGTTATATTTCCATTTCATTAATCTCTGTTATTACCCACACAAAAACCATGTAGGACTGGTACTGGTAGCTATTATCCTGCAGAATGGTACCAGCACAAATGTGATGTCATCATTCCTAGCAAACCCCAGCCAAGAGCTGGGTTACTGGGGTCGGGTCGTTTTGCACACGGCACGTGTTTTTGTCAACTCCACTCATGGTGTTCGATTTGAAATTCTAGCAACTCGGGTGACCTGAATCGCCCGGGTCGTGTTAATCGATTGCACCCATTGTGTCCAGATTGCATGGAGCAGCAGTATGTACGTAATGTTATCTGCACCTCTTGATTGGTTGTTATTTCACATCCTAGCAACATCTAAGGTCCTATCAGGACGGGTACCGACTTGTGACAGTGCACACTCATGGCGACTTTATAGTGCTGCCCCACTGAGAAATCAGGCCACCCGTATCATGACCCGATATCCCATTGAGTCACATTATCCTGACACTGAACTAACCAGTCCTTGCCCTATCCTATTAATGCCAAGTGCCAGGCTAGGAAGTGACAAGTATCAATCTTAAATTCATTGGTTTGACTCGACTGGGAACCGAACTCCTGACCTTCCGCACGCGAGGCCCGCGATGTACCGATTCAGGGAACGCGCCCGGTGTCTGCAGCTGTAGAAATAGTCAGAATATTTCGGCAAAATATACCATTTGATTAATATGAAATTCATCGAATTAAATTACATTTGATTGTACCATAAAATATTGTATGGTGTTTTGATTGGCATCCCTCAAGGGGAGAGGGGGGGGGGCTCTTCCTTCCTGTACACCCAAACTAACAAGTATCTAAACAATTTGACATTATAATATAAGAATAATTGCTCGAACCAATTATATATCTTTCATTCTTTTTTTTAACAAACCAGGCGTGCATTCAATGTTAGAAGCAGAGCTAAACACAATTATATTTTTTTAGTAATTAAAAAAAAGAATAATAGGGAATACGTTGATATGACCTTAGATGTTGCTAGGACGTAAAACAACAACAAACAAACGTTGGTATGTTTTAGTAGCACATGCCAGGAGCCTTACAACCGGTTGATCTTTATATACTGGACAGGTGCATATATATATACTCAAATGTCAGTGGGTTGGAAGCTCACCAAAACAGATGTCTTATCTTAGATTCCAACAAATAGTTCGTTGCTATTCTCCCGATAGTAAGATCACTGCTTCCTGGTGTTTTGTTGTTTAAAAATATCATTATTTTATGTTTGTTTGTTGGGCTTTTACTTCCTAGCGAAATCTAAGGTATCGGCTTATGACAGTGCACACTCATGGCGACTTTATAGTGCTGCGCTATGCCACCGGCACCATGACCTGCTATCCCACGCAGTGTTAATATTAAGAAAACCAGTCCTTGGCCTATCTTTATTAATGTTGAGCGCCAATCCAAGCTAGATAGCGACAAGTATAAATTTAGGAAATCATTGTTTTGACTCAGCCGGTGTTCGAACACACAGTATCCCACACTGGAAGCCAGCCGGCGCTCTCACCAATTCAGCCATCCCGCCCTGTCTTTGATTTGATTTGATTTGATTTGATTTGATAGTTGTTGACTTGTTTGTTTGAGAACATTTACCACAGAATTGACTCTGAAAAAAGGCAACACAACGCTGAGTAATAGACGTCAATGTCCTACCAACTTGTCCGTGTTGGTGGTGGTGGGGGAGGAGGGGGGTAGGAGGGGAAATGAACCTGTGCCCTTTGAACTGCACTGTCAGCACTATGCTGATTGGGCTAACTCTTGCGCATATTTTTGGGGGAGGGAGGAAGGGAGGGATAGAAGGAGGGAGGGAGCCGGGAGGGCGTGGTTTTTTTTTATCTCCGGAGCGGAAGCAATTTTAAACCCTGATTTGCACACTAATAAGGCCAGTCTAAACACAGGTGATGTTTGTTGAAACTTGCATACAGTGCACCCCCGTTATATCGGCATTCCTATATTACAGTGATGCTGGTACGTCCTGCGTTGGCTAGTGTCGGGACTAGAAAAGCAGGTGGTGTCCCTGTGTTATTGATTGTCGCCATGGAGTATGTCCAGTTGCTATGACAGCGAGGATGTGAACTGTCGATGTGTGGGGGAGGGGGGGGGGGAGGGTGGAGTCGTCAGGGAGGGAAGGGCGTGGGAGGAGGGGAAGAGGAAGGGGACAAGGGAAGGGAAATGGGATGGGGAAGGAAGGGGGAGGGGAGGAGAAAGGGAAGGGAGGGGAAGGGGAGGGTGTTGGGGGAGGGGAGGGAAGGGGAGAGGGATGGTGAAGGGGATTGAGGGACGGGAGGAGAAGGGAAAGGAGGGAAAAGGAGGCTGTTGGGGGAGAGAGAGGGGAAGGGGAGAGGGATTGGGGAAGGGCATTGAGGGACGGGAGGAGAAGGGAAGGGAGGGGAAGAGGAGGGTGTTGAGGAGAGGGAGGGGAAGGGGAGAGGGGTGGGGGAAGGGCATTGAGGGACGGGAGGAGAAGGAAAGAGGGGAAGAGGAGGGTGTTGAGGAGAGAGGGGGGAAGAGGGAGGGATGGGAAGGGCATTGAGGGACGGGAGGAGAAGGGGAAGGGAGGGGAAGAGGAGGGTGTTGAGGGAGGGAGGGGAAGGGGAGAGGATTGGGAAGGCATGAGGGACGGGAGGAGAAGAGAGAAAGAGAGAGAGGGAGAGGGGATTGGGTGAAGGGCATTGAGGGACGGGAGGAGAAGGGCAGGGAGTGGAAGAGGAGGGTGTTGGGGGAGGGGAAGGGGGGAGGGAGGGGTGGGGGAAGGGGAGTGGATAGGGAGGGGATGGGAAGGGAAAGGGGAGGATTCGCGGACGTGGGGGTAGGGAGAGGATAAAAACGAGCTCAATGAAATGTAATTCCATATTTTATATATTTTATTCTCTGTTAATGAAAGCGTCAGTGATTAGAATAAGGTACATGCCACATGTTTAATTTTGCTGGAATGGTAGCTGTTTTACCTACAACAGTGGCGGTGGTGATGGGGGTGGGGGTGGGGGTGGTGGTGGTGGTGATGATGGTGGTAGTCCACTACTGTGGTGGTAATAGTGGTGGTAGTGCACTAGTGTTGTGTTGGTGCAAGAAGTGTTGCTGGTGGTGTTGGTGGTGGTAGCGGTGGTGTGTTAGTGGTGATAGTGACTGTGTTGGTGTTACTGGTGTTGGTGGTGGTGTTGGTGGTGTTAGTGGTGGTGTGGTAGTGGTGACAATGACTGTGTTGGTGTTGGTGGTGTTGCTGGTGGTGTTGGTGGTGGTAGTGGCAGTGTGTTAGTTTTGATAGTGACTGTGTTGGTGTTGGTGGTGTTGGTAGTGGTGGTGGTGGTGTTAGTGGTGGTGTGGTAGTGGTGACAATGACTGTGTTGGTGTTGATGGTGTTGGTGGTGTTAGTGGTGCTGTTGTTGGTGGTAGTGGTGGTGCAGTAGTGGTGACAGCGAATATGTTGATGTTGCTTGTGTTGCTGGTGGTGTTGGCAGTGTTGGCGGTGTTGGCAGTGTTAGTGGTGTTGTGGTAGTGGTGACAATGACTGTGTTGGTGTTGGTGGTGTTGCTGGTGGTGTTAGTGGTGTTACTATTGGTGTGGTAGTGGTGGCAGTGACTGTGTTGGTGTTGATGGTGTTGGTGGTGTTAGTGGTGCTGTTGGTGGTGGTAGTGGTGGTGTGGTAGTGGTGACAGCGACTATATTGATGTTGCTTGTGTTGCTGGTGGTGTTGGCGGTGTTGGCGGTGTTGGCAGTGTTAGTGGTGGTGTGGTAGTGGTGACAATGACTGTGTTGGTGTTGGTGGTGTTGCTGGTGGTGTTAGTGGTGTTAGTAGTGGTGTGGTAGTGGTGGCAGTGACTGTGTTGGTGTTGATGGTGTTGGTGGTGTTAGTGGTGCTGTTGGTGGTGGTAGTGGTGGTGTGGTAGTGGTGACAGCGACTATGTTGATGTTGCTTGTGTTGCTGGTGGTGTTGGCGGTGTTGGCGGTGTTAGTGGTGGTGACTGAGTTCTCGTTGGCTGCTAGTTGCTCCCCCTGGCGCTTGTAGCCAATCAATGTGGGGTGCCCGCCCTTTGTTCCCACTACTAACGCCCCTGGCGGCCCTCTCTTAAATAAGCGCGGCAGCACGGGCACACGGGCAGCACGACCAGCACAGGCAGCACCGACAGCACTGACAGCACTGGTAGCACCGGTATCACAGGTAGCACCGGTAGCACAATGAGCACAATGAGCACAATGAGCACAACGAGCACAACGAGCACAACAAACATAAGCATCACAAACATCACAAGCATCACAAGCATCACAAGCATCACAAGCATCACAAGCATCACAAGCATCACAAGCATCACAAGCATCACAAGCATCACATACATCACAAGCATCACAAGCATCACAAGCATCACAAGCATCACAAGCATCACAAGCATCACAAGCATCACAAGCATCACAAGCATCACAAGCAGCACAAGCAGCACAAGCAGCACAAGCAGCACAAGCAGCACAAGCAGCACAAGCAGCACAAGCAGCACAACAGCACAAGCAGCACAAGCAGCACAAGCAGCACAAGCAGCACAAGCAGCACAAGCAGCACAAGCAGCACAAGCATCACAAACAGCACAAGCAGCACAAGCAGCACACGCATCACAAGCATCACAAGCATCAAAAGCATCACAAACATCACAAGCATCACAAGCATCACAAGCATCACAAACATCACAAGCATCACAAGCATTACACGCATCACAAGCATCACAAGCATCACAAGCATCACAAGCATCACAAGCATCACACGCATCACAAGCATCACAAGCATCACAAACAGCACACATAGCACAAGCAGCGCAAGCAGCGCAAGCAGCGAGAGCAGCACGAGCAGCGCAAAAAGAGAGGGGGAGGCTGGAGCCTGAGTGGTGGCACTTGTCCTTAGATATACAACTTGACTAAGCTTATTGCATGTCAACTCATCCCTCATTGCCACAGTGCTACAAGCTCAAACAGTAAGGTTCTTTAGTCACGTGACATGCATGGCGTGCATTGATGCAGCACCACGCAGCACAGTGTATGTTATAATTTATTACACAATATCGGCTTCAGGCACTGGTGGTACTGCCCCTATAGGTTGTAGTGCCTAAATGTTATGTCATGCAATAAAGCATAATATATATGTAAATTTTATTTAGATTAAATCGCTAAATGCTCTGTTTCTCATATTGCGCAGGTATGTAATGTGACTTTTTATTTGAACACTTATACTACAAATCATATGTAAATTGTGACTTTTAGTGAAATAAGGCATTCACTAAATATAATATACAATTGTAATATTCAATGAAGCGATATATAGGAAATTGTAGCATTCAAGATTGTTTCATGAATTAAGGCATTTAGTGAATATATATATATAGGATGTATAATGAATTATGCAGATATAAAAACAGGCGGAGTTCTCATTATTATTTATTATTTCTATACTTTGTTACTTATATTATTGTCCAATCGCTGACCTGCCCGGGATTTGCCCCGGCTAGCCGGGTGCGAGTGCCACCACCGGCCGATCTCTGCACCGGGCAGTCACTCTGCCTTCGGATTTCAAACTTTACCGGTATGCCTTTTTATTGTGCATGCCCTAGACGCTCAATAAAGTGTCTGACCCAACACTCGTCTCTTCCTTCCTCTATTACATAGCCTAACTTTATATATATATATATATATATATATATATATACATACACACAATTGTGATATTAACTGAAATAAGACATTAGTAAATACATTATGCACATAACTGTCATAAGGCATTTACAAATATATGTATACATATAGATATATCCTGCAGTTACACACCCCATAGCAAAATAGCCTTCCCTTTATATTTGAATGAACCCATAATCAATTTCTTTTCAAGTTGTTATCAGGTGGCAATATATCACGTGCTATACACACGCCCTTTAATCAGCTGAATCAACATTTTAGCCACCCAACAAATGAATATAGTCTTGTCTCAGAGGTAAGATGCCGATATTCTGGCTGGGAACAATTACAATTATTTATACAAGCATATTGCAATTATAATTAATTAATTACAATACCAACATTGTCTGACAAATCATGATGTCACACTACGATGGTATTGTAACTAATTAATTGCAATTGTCATAGGAAGGTGTTATTTTGCAAATGAGAAGCATTGCACATGGAATCGGATTTAAACCCAAACTTCATGCTATTTTGGGGCTGGCGTCTTAACTATTAGTCTATCTAGGCTCCCTGATGCAATCATCCTATGCCGTGCATTACACCAACAGTATACAATATGTATAGGTGACATGCAATGAATTAAAATTATAGTTTACATAAAGACCTATACTCTATGAATAATAGTTATATAGGGATTATTGCTTTTCATTTACAAGATCAAGTTTGCTTATGAAATATTTACTTATTTATTTGAAGCCCTGAGAAGTATGCTCACCCAAGTCTGCTTATAATGGATCTGTCCAAGGTGGACACACTCACACCAATTTTCACCGCAACAGATTTCTGTTTGCTTGTTTGTTGTTTTACGTCCCAGCAACATCTAAGGTCATATCAGGACGGGTACCGACTTGTGACAGTGCACACTCATGGCGACTGTATAGTGCTGCCCCACTGGAAGACCAGGCCGCCAGCACCATGACCTGATATCCCACTCAGTCACATTATCCTGACACTGAGCCAACCAGTCCTTGTCCTATCATAATAATGCTGAGCACCAGGCTAGGAAGTGACAAGGATCAATTTTTAAGTCATTGGTTTGACTCGACAAGGGTGTGAACCCACGACCCCACGATCTACCAACACGGGAGACGGACGCTCTAACTCATTCGGCCATCCTGTCTGGTTCACCGCAATAGATGAACAAAATGTAATTTAGTCGAATGGTGCGAGATTAGGAGGGGGCACTCATTCGCTGTCATTGCTGGGGACACAGGGGGCAGCAAACCATGTGACCATATTTACAGCCACGCATGACTAATCACCCCGCACCTTTCCCATCGCCGCTCCCCCTGATTGGCTCACACCATCCACCAATCAGGGAACTCCTTTACACAACACACCTCTGCTCTCCACTAGTACACCTGACCACCTTCAATCCTCACCAGACCATCATTCTGTCCACAGTGGTTTTTCCGCATGATTGGGTTATCAACGCAGAAAATCACAACAATTGATACAATCCATTTATATCTTAATTCACAACACTCGGACAGAAGAATACAAAGACAAGCCTTAAACTCAAGATTTATTAATTATGAATAATCAAATATGAAACAATAATGTTAACGTAACAGTGCCTCAGCAGGCGGGTGGGAGGCTGGCTCCAGGAATCATGGCGGCGTGAGATGAACTAAATAGAAGGTGGCTGGCACCTTGCGACATGGAAGGCTGGCTTCCGAGGAGTGGCTTTAATGTTTCTGAATGTTAGGCCTAATCGAGGCGAATGGTTGCCTGGAGCGAGATAAGTGACATGATGAGAATCGTACAATCAGGAAGATAACCGTCAAGCTCAGCACTTAACCCTTATAAGAGAGGGCTGGGTGGGTGGGTGAAGATAATGTTGCTCCTATGAGAGCCAGAAGCGAAGTGAGGGGAGTGGGAGAGTGGTCACGTGCTGAGTGTCGACTTGCCTCGTGCGCGAATTAAATATGTTGACTCGTCAACATACGTAATTATTGCTTTCTTACATCAAACAGAAATGCTCAGTGACAGTATACTAACCAGCGTTTCAATTATGTATTATCATTCAATGTTAATATTAATTCCATCTGTTTCGTCTGGTTCTTAAGTGTAATTTTGGTGGCGTAAGTTTGCATGGCTTTCTCTCATTGTCGACGTATTGCTCAACTTTAATCTTCAATATCACGGCTGTGTATTGCGCACCATGCTGGGATGATAATGTCGTGGGGGTGTTGAAAATGGGAGGCTTCGCCTAGAGCGGGACTCGAACCCACATCTCTTTGCATTCCGGCCAGTGTGCTAACCATTACACCACCTAGGCTCCTTGATATCCTTGATGGTTTTACTGTATGCGTCAGCAGTAACACTTTCTATAAAATTGACTCTTCTATGCAGCATCAATCATTTCATTGCCTACCAGCAAAGATCCTATAATGCTAAGACGGCTCACTCCCTATCTCTCCCATGGTAATGTAAATTTTGCAGTGCCACCTTGTGGTGGGTTTGATCAGCCCGGCTGTTGGTTGGTGTTTCACATGTAAACACATACAATTATATTATACATGAGATAGGTAAATATGGATACACATCAATATAAAATTGCTATGAACAAATACACATCATCAGCATCATCATCGCCATCATCACACATCTTTCACATTCATATATACATTTATACATATAATATAGCAACTGTTTAACCAAGGGAACAGCCAGCGCAGCAAGTGGTGGGTTTGATCATTGTGATTACACAATACAGGCTGAGTGAGCCGTCTTAGTAGTATGGGGTCTTTGCTACCAGACACAGAAACACGAGCATAAGATGGGTTCCAACACCAACCCGCCCTCTGGCGGCAGTGGAAGAACTAATGTGGGTTGCCACCCAGAATTCATTGGGCAGCATGCTCTATGAAAGAAAAAGGGTCTCATAGAAGATTTCTATTCCCAACACACCTTCTGTCAGGAATGGGAGAACTAATTGCAACTGATAGATTCATTTATGTACCAATAAATTGTACTGAATACCAGTGCCCTGGCGCTGACAAAATGCATTATTCACTGAATAATCTACATTTAGTAAAAAAAAAAAATTGTAGTTAGCTGATTGTGAAGCGTGCTATGGGGAAAGTGTCTTATATAGAGGATTTCCACCACCAACCCACCCTCTGATATCAGTGGGAGCACGAATCTGGACAGCAGCTCACTTTAAGGCCCGCCCGGTCACATACACGTAAGTGGACATAATTGAAAGTAGTGGAGGCTAACGTAGTTGAACGTGTTGAACGTGGTTGAACGTGGTTGAACGTGGTTGAACGTGGTTGAACGTGGTTGAACGTGGTTGAAGTGGTTGAACCTGGTTGAACCTGGTTGAACGTGGTTGAACAGAGTTGAACCTAGTTGAACGTAGTTGACCGTAGTTGACCGTAGTTGACCATAGTTGAACGTAGTTGAACGTAGTTGAACGTAGTTGAACGTAGTTGAACGTAGTTGAACGTAGCTGAACGTTGTTGAACGTTGTTGAACAATGTTGAACGTTGTTGAACATTGTTGAACGTACCGGCATCCATACTTCTTCAGTACATTCAACTATGTTCAACTATGTTCAATGACGGTCAACTACGTTCAACTACGTTCAACTACATTAGCCTCCACTATGTTCAACTACATCCACTAACGTGTATGTGACCGGGCCTGGACAGCATGCTCTGCAGAAAAGAGTCTTATAGAGGATTTCTACTTCTAACCTGCCCTCTGACTGTAATGGGAGAACAAATGTTATGTGACCAGACGGGATGGCCGAATGAGTTGAGCGTCCATCTCTTGTCTTGGGAGATTGGGGGGATCCGAACCCATGAGTTTGTGGGTTTGAACCCTGGTTGAGTCAAACCAATGACTTAAAAAATTGATACTTGTCACTTCCTAGTCTGGCGCACAGCATTATTAGGATAGGGCAAGGACTGGTTCACTCAGTGTCAGGATAATATGACTGAGTGGTCATGGTGCTGGTGCCCTTGTCTCCCAGTGGGGTAGCACTATAAAGTCACCATGAGTGCGCACTGTCACAAGTCGGTTCCCATCCTGATATGATCTTAGATATTGCTAGGACGTAAAACAACAAACAAACTAATGTTGTGGGTAGTGGCTTACCATACATCATGCTCTGTTGAAAAGGGTCTACCACCAATCGCTATGAAACTATATATATATTCTAGTGATGTCATATGGCACTAGCGGCATTCAACTGAAAAAAAGGCAATAGACCCCCCCCCCCCCACCAGTTAAGCTAGTGACATCTCTCGGCAGAATTTGGAACCACTCTAGTCTGGTCATTTCCCTAACTGCCTATGATTTCACATGCTAAATCTCTGTAAAGAATGCTTGGAAAAATAACAAAATGCTTGATTATATTCAGAAATTCATATCTCTACAGGGTCCAAGCTTTTATCCTTGTAATATATATATTTTTAAAAAGACAACTAAATTGTATTTTTCTTTTGGGTTTCACATGTATTACACCCCACCAGTTAAGCTAGTGACATCTATCGGCAGAATCTAGAACCACTCTAGTCGGGTACTTTCCAGCTCAACTGGCGGGGTTCTATTCTGTATTAAAGCAAGACCACGCTGCGCATTAATATACCGGACGTCATCTACTCATGGTGAATATCGGACTAACGCACATGCAACAACCCGCGAGTTTGGCCTGCAAAGTACAGCGCATGGTCTCCTATCGGTGTTGCCACAGGACAGACAGACAGGGTGAGGTGGGCATGTTCTTAGCTAAGTAAGACCACTCTTTAATAAAGACTCCCCTTCAAAGTACCGCTTCGGGCATAAAAGGCGGAATCAAAACACTAATTTGTGGCGCGTAAAGCCTATAGGACACGAGCCTGTGTATTGATGATGCT
Organism: Branchipolynoe longqiensis; assembly: GCA_030323885.1. NCBI lineage: Eukaryota > Metazoa > Annelida > Polychaeta > Phyllodocida > Polynoidae > Branchipolynoe > Branchipolynoe longqiensis. The sequence continues at coordinate 13,568 of JASIRB010001730.1, read as the reverse complement.
CAGAGATGAAAGCTTTCAAGCAGAGTCCCTATCGAGAAAAAAAGAAATTAAGAAAAAAACCTGGTGGGTTCAATTTCAATAGCGCAACAACATTGACTTCAGGCAGTACCTCCTTCTTCATATAATTATTTCCCGATAGTGTCTTTGTTCATGTAAATAAGCGAGATGGCGCCACCGGTAAAGTGTTGTATCTTACATAGAATCACAATAATAATAAGTAATATTCCCTTACATATCTTTATACTCGCATAATGCGTTATACATCACATATTAATTATTATCAATACCAACAAGCTACCCTCAAAATTAGCATACACAACGTATGTATATACGTATATAAGCAAAATTTGACGAGGAACTGGGCAGATGCAAGGCGATGGCAGCAGCACCTGGTGGGATAAGTGGGAAACAAAAGAGTACCTGCCTAGTAGGTGACCAGTTCGCCCGACAGGTCGCTTATTGCCTCCGTCAAGGACCTCAAATAGCAGTTGGATGTTATCGTAGTTAGTTGACATATATCAGCACAATTACAAATAGAGTAGATAACAATTATAAATACAAGACGATTACAAAATTAATAATATGCATATAATAAATTGATACATTCCATATATATGCCAATATGTGATGTATAACGCATTATACGAGTATAAATACAAGGGGACCATATACTATATATATATTCCTCCTTGGTGCATTGGTGGTGCCCCCCCCCCCAAGATGTTGGTGTAATTGGTGGGCAGAGCCCCCCCTCTCACCACACACACTGGAGGAATTATATTCCCATTATTACTGAGTAGTCTGCACTGATCTCCCAAGGGAGCTATATAGACAGGTAGGTGTGGATTGATTGATAGCATCAGGGAGCCTAGGTCGTGTAGTGGCTAGCACGCTAGCCCCGGAATGGCAAGAAGTGTGGGTTCGAATCCTGCTCTAGGCACAATGTTTCCCATTTTCATCACCCCCACAGCATTATTCTTAATATTATTATTTATTACCAACTCCAACAAGCTATGCGCAAAATGAGCATACAAAACTTATCCCTGCATTTCAGTGTGAAACCGACATTAACCTTGCATGATTTCACTTCAGATATCTGGAAAGTGAACTCTTTTAATTAGGAGTTCCTTCAAATTAAAGCAAAGTAGACTTAATATATATGTGTTAATATATATGTGCTATATGATGTATTATGTGAAAGCGCCAATTCCAGTTAGCGGAGGCTCACGGAACTTCCAAGGCAGCATCAGTTCCATTGGTAGTAATAATAATAAAGGCAAATTAAAAGAATGCATCGCATTTTAATTCAATACTTCCCATTGACTATTTTGATTTAATATAATGCCACCTATATTACCATATTACTATGTTAGTCTTACCTATGACTACTATTCATGAACAGTAAACTTGTCTCTTTGCTTCTATTTTTAACTCGGTTCATCTGGATATAGTATTACTAAGGCCAAATAACAAAAAGAAAAGTGGTCATCTTCCCCGCCCGTGCCTGAAAAATCGTCCGCCCCTGAATTTAATGTATTTAATTTGTTTTTAAGCTGTTATAAATGCGTCGGTATCGCAGCAATTCAACTTTCGTCTCAATTGGTTTGACTCGGCCAGGGTTCGAAGTCAGGAGTTGGAATCCCACGACATACCAGAACGGGAGGCGGATGCTCAACTCATTTGGCCATCGCGTCTGGCTACCTATTAGTATTATGTCTACGTCATATGGCAGAACAATTTTTTAATTAAAATAAAAACCGTCTGCCCGACCCAGATTTTTATTTCCAGAGGACGATCACCAACTTTTTCAAATTGATTTAGCCTACCTGGACATGCACTAATAACATCATTCTTACTGGAATCTCATGAGTCAGAACACAATCACAAACCCCATTTCATTGTGTACTTCAGGTTGAATTATATCATTAATAAAGTTTTATTTCTGTTGTGGCTTCCTTTTGGGGGGAATTAAGGCAGAACTAAAATGAGTCACATGCTGCTAACAATGGGTCCGTTTCTTTATGGTGGCGGTGGTGTTGAGTGGTCTTACAAATGCTCCATCACTAGCGCAGTTTCCCGTTGGACTCCCACCAACACCTCCACCCACAATGCCATTAATAGTCACCTCGGTTATCGCGGCTCTCACACACACAGTTCCCACTGTGTGCTCAGACTGTAGCGCGGCGATCAGTCTTCCCTTCTTACTATCGGTGAAGCTCAACCTAGCGTCTTCACTGTGAGAACGCCTTAGTGGGACTAACTCAGGAAACCATAGAGAGGGGACATACCCGATTGCCAGTCAACCCGATATAGCGGTCAACCCGTAATTGCAACAAATTTGGATTTGGTTGAATTAAAAATATAGAAGTTTGTGAGATGGATGGGGGAAAGGACATAATCAGGAAAAACACAAAGACAGGAAGTATAATTATGGTAACTTTAATCAAGGTAAGGTTGAAACGTCCGGTTACACAATGTCAGCTCACAAATGCTTATAAATGCGGCTAGAGATGCTATGGCCCTAACTAAATATCATATGTGTGTTGGGTGGGAGGCCAATTTTAAGGCTGGTCAAAGTCTCCTGGCTTCTCCGGTCGTAATGACAGAAACTGCTGCATCGCCTTATATAGCTAACTTGTACCCACAAAGAACCGCGTCAACAGTTTAAGCACAGTGCCTGCTACGTCATCAGAACCTGAGATCCAAGGCGGTGAGGATACATAAACAAACCGCGAGTCGGCGACTGAGTTAAATACGTAGTTCTGACAAATTCAACTAGTCGGCGCCAAAGACGTCCTGGCTACTGGCACGCCTTGTACTGTCTTTGTGATCCTGATTACCCGCAATGCCAAAGCATTACGCACAATTAAAAGTGTATGGTGTAGATTACCCAGACTAGTTCTGCAATCTGATAGATGCTTTCCCGGACATATCTGCATGAAGCTTATACATAAATGCTTGGAGAATATGGTAGCATTATAGTGCTGTCCTACAAAGAACCTGTACCACCAGCTCCATGGCTCGATATCGCATTATCCGGATAATGAGCAAACTGGTCTGTGCCCTATCCTAGTTAAAAACGATTGCCGCGCTAATAGCGACTAGTATCAGTTTGTGTAAGTCATTGGTTTTGTTCAACCTAGATCCAGATCCATGACTTCTTGCACTGGAAGTCACCCAGCATTCCTACTGATTCAACCATACCATCCAGCTATATAAATATATATGAGCCTGTCTCAAAAGGTGATAACGCTTTTTTTTTTTTTGTCCATTGTAACGATTGACACAAAACAGCACAGAAATGGTTACACTGAAAACACATGCACATTTGCTGCAAATCAATATGTATTCTATTGGGATTATGAAACACCATGTAAAAAACAAATCACTTTATCCTGAGCAAATGCATAAGCAGATAGTATGTTGATCATTACAATGGACACAGTTTTGTCCCATATTGCCTAGTACCTTTTGCGACAATCTCATATATGCATATATATACATATATATATATGAATCTCATCATCATCATCATGCTGTCGGTCGCGATGCGACAAAGACTGCTTTCATTACTTGACTGCCGCTCTCCATCTAGCTCTCTGCTGTGAGAGTGATGTCCATGAGTCGGTCTTAATGTTGTTTCATGAAAGCTGCCTGCAAAAGTGTTGAAGTGCTGCTGGCTTTTGCAAGTTACCAGCGGCACTCTCTCGGGGAGCAAATAGAGGTTTCACACCGGCAAGAACATGTCAAGACAGGCGCAAAACTATTTGTCCCTGCAGTGGCTGGTCGGGAGATGTTGGGAGTTCCATACATCAACCGCCCTTAATGCTGCCACAGTGACATGGTTTTCTGTTTAGGGTTTGCTCCCTTAGCCTTCGGTTCTGTCAAGAACCTGTACCACAAGGCAGTGGTTTACAACTCTGCAGGGCAGGGGCATCAAACTCCCTGAGGTATTGCAATACCTGCAATACCTGCATACCAATTGCAATACCTGCAATACTTGCAATACCTGCATACCAATATGAATCTAGAGAGAGAGAAATTCAAGCTGCTATTCAAACATGTAGGAATATAAACAAAACATCCTCAGACGCGAGTAACAGTGTAGAGCGTCGGGGAGAATTTGATCCAGTGGTGGCGCCATAGATCACGTGATTAGGGGGCAGGAAGCTAACCCACAGAGTAGCATGTACAGTGACAATAATGGACAATAAAAATAATTCCCTGCTGCGCCTTTATACTCACATAATACTTATACATCACATAAATTCATAAAATGAGATGGATACAAAAACAACAGTTTGTACATTGAACAATTAATTGTTCACACATGGTAAGGGTTCGCTGGTCACAGGGGTCACTGAAGACAGGTACTACTGTATTATATTTGACGTGGTGGCCGAATCGATAGAGCGCAGGCTTCCCATGCGGAAGGTTGGGAGTTTGATTCCTGGTCGAGTCAAATCAATGACTTACAAAATTGATACTTGTCACGTCCTAGCCTGGCGCTCGGCATTAATAGGATAGGGCAAAGACTGTTTAGCTCAGTGTCAGGATAATGTGACTGACTGGGATATCGGGTCATGGTACCGGCAGCCTGGACTACCATGAGTGCACACTGATATGACCTTAGATGTTGCCAGGAAGTAAAACTCCAACAACAATCCCAGTGTATTATATATATGTGCTATATAAGTGATTATGTGAATATAAATAAAGAATAGCCCCTAAATGTTTCGGTGCTCCTTCTGGGCACCTGCTCGCTTCCCAACACCCCTTATTCTGAGCAGGCCCCCCTGTAACCGGGCACTCTCTCCTCCCCTTGCCTGGGAACCGGCACTAACGGTCTCCCTGCATCACTTCAAATGATGCTTCAATATGGATAGTGATAAACACTTTATTGCATATAATAAGCTCTGTAGTGGTTCCTCCCCCCCCCTCTCATGGTGAAGGGAGGTGACCAGCATGCCCCTGCCCCCCCCCCCCCCCACCCGCCTCTCTTCTCGGGGCTGCTTTAACCACTCGGTCGGAAGCACATATATATATATATATATATATGCCATTTTCTCGTGGGTTATTGCCCATGTATGGGCTTATGCTCCCCCCCCCCACTCCCCCACAAGGCCAATATTTTGTAAAAGCCCACCCTTTAAACGCCCATGTGTGGGTAAACGTCCACCCTCCACTTCAGTGATTACCCAATTCAAACGCCCAGGGCGTTAACCCATGAGAATACGGTATATATATATATACATTGGTTAGTGGCTTGGGCTACCAGACCACTCATTCCCTGACAGAGTGGAAATGCTCAGGCAGCATGCCTCATAATACCCCTGTCACACTACGATGTAACGAGCCAAAGTAAGCCTGATGTGGTGATTTTTCATCATTATGTTGATGTACGTTGGATTACGTTATGATGAGGTCAGAATGACGTTAGACTGACGTCGAGCTACGTCACATTACGTCGAGTTACATTGAGGTTTTGCACATGTTCAAAACTTTTGACATAGCTGGAACGTAAGGGTTTACGTTCGCCGTACGTTCTGTTCACATTCAGCAAATGTCAATGACATTAAACGGACGTTAGTCGAACGCTGCTCACTACGTTCAACTACGTTCCACTACGGTGACCCACATTAAACCGGGTGGAAATGCCCATGCGGCGTAAAGGGAACGTCAGGAGAACATCAGGAGAACGTCAGGAGAACGTACATTCAACATACGTTCAATGTTTCGCCACCGTCTCATGACGTATGCAACATCACGTAACGTCCTTCTGGCAATGGAATAACGTTCATAATGTTCCGTGAGCGTAATGACGTTGACCTCTCTCGTTGAATGACGGTATCACTACGCTTTACCGACGTTACGCTCTCGTCCACTACGCTGCATCCACGTTCAACTTGTGCCCAAATTTGCATACGATGCCGAGAAGTTGAACGCTTCACGTTCTCCCTATGTTGATGTCGTTACGTCGTAGTGTGACAGGGCCTTTAAGCAGGTGGCGTGTGGAAGAGCAATCATGGACCAGCACATTGGTGCCATATCTTCACGCACCGAATGGCACAGACATTCCCTGCAGATAAGCATTGGGATGAACTTCCGGTCGTGTTGTATATAAATGATGGTAGTCAATGGCCAGCTGCTATTTTTATTTTCAATTTGGTTCATGTTCTATAGTAATCTACTTTAAATTGAACTTTCTTTCATTCTTTTTTGGTTGCCCATCGATGGCGATAATGATAACAAATCATTTGTTGGTGGATTTTTTGGAGGTGGGTGGGTGTAGAGTAAGGATATGACAAGGACTGGTTGGCTCAGTGTCAGAATAATGTGACTGAGTGGGATATCAAGTCATGGTGCTGGTGGCCTGGTCTCCCCCAGTGGGGCAGCACTATAAAGTCGCCATGAGTGCGCGCTGTCACAAGTCGGTACCCGTCCTGATATGACCTTAGATGTTGCTAGGACGTGAAACAACAACAAACAAACAAACCACTTACTCCCAGACTGAACTCCCAGAAATGTGATTATACATGAATCTGATTCAGAGAACTTCCCATCTTGGCTGCAGCAGTGAGTACTTTACGGCGTGTGCTCACCGGCAGCTGTCTCCTGCCGACGGCCACACGGTCACAGCCCGCTCGGGCAATCTCATTTCGAAATGTGGATTTCCTCCTCACACCACCGGGCGCGGTGGTCGAATCGGCAGAGGGCGGACCTCGCGTGCGGAAGGTCGATAGTTCGGTTCCAGGTCGAGTCAAACCAATGACTTAACAATTGATACTTGTTGTTTCCTAGCCTGGAGCTCGGCATTTATAGGATAGGGGAAGGACTGGTTGGCTCAGTGTCAGGATAATGTGACTGATTGGGATATCTGGGCATGGTGCCAGTGCCCTGATTTCCCAGTGTGGGGCAGCACTAAAATGTCACCATGAATGTACACTGTCACAAGTCGGTACCTGTCCTGATATGACCTTAGATGTTGCCAGGACGTAAAGCTCCAACAACTAACCAACCAACACACCACACACACTCAATACCTACCACCCACCACTCACACACCACACACCTCTCACCCCCACCACCCGCCACCCACCACTCACACGCTCACCACCCACCAACTCACACACCACACGCTCATTCACCAGACACACACTCACCACACACACACTCATCACACACACCACACACACCTCTCACCTCTCACCTCCCACCATAACCAAACTAAATACACACACTCACCACATAACCATTCAACAAGCCACACACACCACACACACACTAATCACCGACCACTCACCATGCACACACACCTCTAACCACCTACTACCCACCATATCCAAACTAACTACCCACACTCACCACACATCCACTCAACACACCACACACACACCACACAAACTCACCACCCACTACACACACACTCACCACTCACCACCTCCATCACACACACTCATCAGCCACCACTCACACACCGCACACCCCTCTCTCCACTCACCACCCACCATCCCAAAATTAACTACACACACTCACCACACATCTATTCAACACACCACTCAACACATCACACCCACCACACACAAACTCACCATTAACCCACCACACACATTCACCACTCACCACCCACCACCCACCACCCTCCTCCCACCACCCACCACCCACCAACCACCAACCACCAACCACCAACCACCACCCACCACCAACCCACCAACACACCACCACCACACACCACCACACCCACCACACCACCACCCACCAACACCAACCACAACCACCCACCCACCACCCACACCCACCACACAACAAGCACCCACCAACCACCACACCCACCTCCCCACCCCACCCACCACCCAAACCCACCAACACACCCACCACCACCAACCACACCCACAACCCACCACAACCCACCCACCACCCATCACCCATCAGCCACCACCCATATAATACCCATGGTGCCCGCTCACGGCTCCTCCCGGGCGGTGCGTCGGGTGTTGAAGACCCCGCGTTGGGCTTCCTGTTGGCGTACATCAGGAGGCCACTTGTCCCTTTCAGACACGGATTATTACTGCACAGACCGCCTGAGAACCAGCACGAGAACCAGCCACAGAGCCAGCCCAGAACAAGCCACAGAAACAGCCCAGATCCAGCCCAGAACAAGCCCAGAACCAGCCCAGAACCAGACCAGAACCAGCCCAGAACCAGACCAGAACCAGCCCAGAACAAGCCCAGAACCAGACCAGAACCAGACCAGAACCAGCCCAGAACCAGACAGGAACCAGCCACAGAACCAGCGCAGAACCAGTCACAGAACCAGCCACATAACCAGCCCAGAACCAGTCACAGAACTAGCCCAGGACCAGCCCAGAACCAGCCCAGAACCAGCCACAGAACCAGCCCAGAACCAGCTCAGAACCCGCCCAGAACCAGCCCAGAACCAGACACAGAACCAGCCCAGAACCAGACACAGAACCAGCCCAGAACCAGCCCGGTTGTTTGCCACCTTTACTTCTTTTTTTAAAAGACCTTTTTTCATTCTTTTCTTGGTGCCTGTTTAAGGTGGGATGCAGGCTGTGGATGGCCCCTGGAGTGGTGGTTATATATGGACCCTGGAGTGGTGGTTGTGTATTCACCACCACGAATCACCCGTCGTGTTTGGTCGGCGTGACACGGCGTGGTGTTAGAAGCTGCTGTACCATGCACCACCCCACACCACCCGCGAAACCACCCGCCACCCCACCCCACACACCACCCCACACCACCTCACACTACCCCACACACCACCCCCACACCACCCTGCACTACCATACACCACCCTCCACCCCACCATACACCACCCGCCACCCCACCCTACACTACTCACATTATCCCACAAACCACCCCACACCACCTCACACTACCCCGCACACCACCACACACCACCTCGCACTACTCCACACACCACCCCACACCACTCCACCTCACACTACCCCACACACCACCCCACACCACTCCACCTCACCTACCCACACACCACCCCACACCACCTCACACTACTCAACACACCCCACCACCCTGCACTACCATACACCACCCTCCACCCCACCATACACCACCCACCACACCACCCTACACTACCTCACACTACCCTACACACCACCCCACACCACCTCACACTACCAACACCCACCACCCACACCACCTCGCACTACCCCACACACCACCCTACACCACCTTACACTACCCCACACACCACCCCACACCACTCCACCTCACACTACCCCACACACCACCCCACACCACCTCACACTACCCAACACACCACCCCACACCACCTCGCACTACCCCACACACCACCCTACACCACCTTACACTACTCCACACACTACCCCACACCACCCTGCACCACCCTGCACGACCATACACCACCCTCCAGCCCACCATACACCACCCGCCACCCCACCCCACCTCCCCCGCCACCCCACCCCATACCACCTGCGACACCACCCATCCCCCAACCCTACACACCTCACACTACCCAACACCCCACCCCACACCACCTCACACTACCCCACACACCACCCACCCTACACTACCTCACATTACCCCACAAAACCACCCCACACCACCTCACACTACCCCACAACCACCCCACACCACCTCGCACTACTCCACACACCACCCCACACGACCCTGCACCACCATACATCACCCGAAACCCCACGCCATACAACCCACGACACCACCCTCCACCCCACCCTACACTACCCACCACCCCACCCTACACCACCCGCCACCCCACCACCTTCACTACATACCTAGCACCTACCCCCACACCAACAGCACAACCCTGCACCACTCTGCACCACCCTGCACCACCATACACCACCCTAAACTACCCCACACCACCCTACACTACCCAAAATGCATACCACCCCTCCACCCCACACCACCCCGCATTGCCCCAGCCCACCCAATACCCCCCAACACCACCCGATACCATCCAATACTACTCCATACTACTCCATACCACCCCACACCACTCAATATCATCCCACACCGCCTCACGCCACCTACCAGCACCCAACACCACCCAATTCCATCCCACACAACCCCACATCACCCGATGCACCACCCAACACCACCCTGCACCACCCTGCACACAACCTTACAAACCACCCCACATCACCCTGCACACCACCACACACCACCCTATACGACCCAGCACAACCCCACACCACATCACCCAGCACCACCCAACACAACCCCACACCACCCCACACCACCCCACACTACCCCATACCACCCCACACCACCCTATACCACACCACCAACACAACCCCACACCACATCACCCAGCACCACCCCACACCACCCCACACCACACCACACCACACCACCCCACACCACACCACCCTACACCACCCCACACCACCCCACACCACCCCACACCACCCCACACCACCCACACCACCCCACACCACCCCACACCACTCCAACACTGTTGTGTACCCTGGCGATTTCCCGCTCCACTCAGCCAGAGTCGTCCATTAAAACTCACCCGCCAAGCCGGACTATAGAGCGGTTCATAAAATACCTAAACAGTCTTGATATCACATTCTACATGGCCATATTCATAGCCGTTCCCTGATACCTGCCCGTTCTGATAAAACCGATATCACCAGACTGCCCAGTCACATATCACTTCATGGTAATCGGCTACTGTTGGTTACCACTCAATTTCAGTATCTACCCATTAAACTGACTAAAGCTAAGATTCCTTACACGCGGTATGTGGTATGCGAATGCGACAACAAATCAAAAAGCATCTAAGTCAATGGGGCTGATTCCTTGCACGCGGTATGCGGCATGCGACATGCGGCATGCGGCATGCGGCATACGGCATGCGAATACTGAATCGGTCCATGTAGCGATCGGTGCGGCATGCGAATGCGAATGCCCATAGACAACAGTGTTTGAGAAACCTGACACTATGTGTGTGGGTGTGGGTGAAAGGACCCAACACGTTTGCATACCGCATGCTGCATGCCGCATATCGCATACCACATACCACATACCGCGTGTAAGGAATCTTAGCTTAAGGTTTTTAAGCTAATGTCATTTAATACACGTTTCATTGCCTTGTATGGGGTTTGATTTCCTCGAGCCTCAAGCCTCATATTGACAAAATATCATATTGTTGTTTATGATCATACTCTTTGATCAGTCATCGCTGCATATTGGTATCATGTGTACCATGATATGTGATGTCTAGTGGGATTTTATTTGTACATAATGACCACACGGGATGGGATTGAATGTCTGTCTCCCATTCTGGTAGATCATGAGATCGTGGGTTCGAACCCTGGTCGAGTCAAACCAATGACTTAAAAATTGATGTTTGCATGTTGCTTCCTGGCCTGGTGCTAAGCATTATTAGGATAGGGCAAGGAGCGGTGGAATGAGGAAGACCAATCGTCCGCGATTGAAATTTCCCCTAATCAACTAATGTACCAAACAAGCAAAAAACAAACAAAAATGCTTTCTCCTACATAAAGTTTCCCACCCTCACACTGGCTGACAACAAAACTTGGTCAGGAAATCGGAAATTAGGTTTTCATGTTCCACCAGTTGAATGATTGAATTGTTCATGTTGCCTATAATATTCGGAATGTGAGAAAAAAAAACAAATGGTTGAATACAGCCTTGCCCCCTTCCTAAGTTAACTAGGTCATGACAAAAACAGCAAGCTTTCACCTCCCTAAGAGAGAAATCCCAAAGAAATGAGCAATGAGTGCACCAGTATCTGAATTGCATATATACAGGATGACATATAGGTCGACGTCATGGCTTTGAAAATATTGTAATATGAACCATTTAAATTACTTATAATTCCAGGGAGACAAGTGTAGTAGTCTGCACTGACCTCTCGGGAAAGGAACCATATAAACAGGTGGGTGTGGCTAGGGTGATTGCGTCACGGAGCATGGATAGTGTAATGGTTAGTACGTTAGCCCCGGTGTAAATATTTCAAATTCCCCCCTGATTGAAGTTCCCCCCCGGGAACTTGAAAACGTTTTCAAATTCATCCCACGGGAATTTGAAAACGTTTTCGTTTTCCCTCCCTTGTTTTAACTTTCCCTCCCCCATTTTTGGGGAATTCTCTTTATTTTTGTTATTTAAACAAAATTTTCATGACAAATATAATAATACACAGAGAATAGCATAATGGAAATTATTACTAGTACAACAAAACATATTCCATCCCAAATGACACAAAAATTTCCAAGATGGATAAGAAAAAAATATTATCGGTCTGAATTTTAAAATGTTTTTTAAAGTTTTTTAAGCAATTTTAAATTGGGGGGAATTTGAAAATAGGGGCAGGAATCTGAAAACTGTTCTTAATTTCCCTCCTGGAAATCTGAAAACGTTTTCAATTTCACAGGAGGGAAATTAAAAACGTTTTCAGATTCCCAGGGGGAACTTGGAAAGGGGGGAAATTGAAATCATTACACCAGAATGGAAAGAAATGTAGATGAAATATTTCCCATTTTCATCAGCCCCCACGATATTAGCAAAATATATCAATCCTCAACATCGACCAGGGATTATGCTAAGGAACTCCACCAAGGAAAGTGGGCGCTGTACCCACTTAGCCATCGCGTCTTAGTCATGCTCTTTGATTTAATGAATATCGATCAATATTAGGCTTAAAGCCTTGGTCACCTGATTAATACAGACATTCATTTAATTTCTAATTAGTCAGTTATGCCCCTATCAATCATTGTGAGTGTGAAAATCGATGATGTCGTGACTGACTGTTTTGTACAGTTCTCTCACATTTGATCAAATCCCCTCATTTGAATCTGCGATGCTAAGTAAGGTTGGCCTAGTTAAAAGCTAAGGTGAATAATTTATAATTCATTCAATACTGCCTCTACTAAATCAGAAACCATTCCATAGTAATATAGTTTCATCTCACACTTTACTCAATATTTTGAGCGACCCAGGGGATTTTTAACCTCCCACAACACATAGACATGGCATGAGAGGAACTGGACTTTGATGATGCTGTCAGTTATACACAGCGGTGGAAAACCAAATTGGCAGAGGTGAGGGCATCAGATTAGGAGTCCGACCTAGAAAAAAGCCAGACACTCTAACCACTCCGCGACAGAGAACACTGTATCATTTATGTGTATATATATATAATATTTAGGACGCGAGTGACAGTGGGAGCGCCGGTAGTTAGGGTTGGGGCCGGTGGTGGAGCCACAAGTCCCCATATGAGTATGGAGCAAATACATGGACAGTGCCCATTGGCTAATAATACAGTATAATAATAATGAGATTTAATAACAATATAATAAAAAAAATCCCTTCCGCATCTTGATACTCGCATAATGTGTATACATCACATAATATATAATTACAGTCAACCCTCGTTGAAATAGACTATGTTTCACCAGCATGTAATGTCGAAAATCTGCTCCATAGTTGTTTTGGTCGGATATGCGAGATTTCTGCATTAAGCCAGGTCAGACTACCCTTAGTTTCAGCCACCGTTGACTGGTGTCTCTGTATCT
>JASIRB010000528.1:0-26346 GCA_030323885.1 Branchipolynoe longqiensis | reverse complement strand
AGAGAGTTATCGCCCCCGGGGGTAAGGACCGAGTTCGGGATAGCTACCTCCGGAGGTTAGAAATGGGTCATGTGGTATGCACAGAGGCAAAGCGGCGCAGAGGTAGCTACCCTTGTAGTAATTTATAGTTATTTATAGATTTGGGAAATCCCTCCGAGTATGTACGCGGCGAGCAGTGTTATTTGGGTGTATAGTGCGTTACAACCAGCCGGCTTTCCGGTTTTCACTTCGACAAGGTACATGTGTCTACAATTACGTTTGCAGAGTTAAAATCATACTTTCGCCAACCTCTTCAACAAGGCTCAACATAAGATAATAATACGGCTATTTTGTGCATTTCAACACCGGGTCAAACTCCGTGAGACTTCAACGTCTACAACGACAGACGCACGTGAGGTACATTGACAATTTATATTTACGTTAATTGCATACCGCAAACAAAATGATTTTTTTAATGTTTGTCATTTTTATACAACTCCAAATAAATGTACATGTACTTTTATTCATATATCTAAAAGGCAGTACACTAAAACTCCATGCTTGTTTTTAATCTTGATTTACTGGCAATTGCTAAAATACCCTACATAGCTATTTAACAGTGCCAAAGTGATGGCAACAAGTATTGAATGCTGTCTAAATTAGAATACCATGCAAACTAGTGTTAAGTTACTGACCATTTTTGGGTGTCATCCTATTGATTACCGTTTGTGGAATGAGCAAATGTGTGCAATATTAACTAGCCTAGGACATTACGAAGGTTTACTTTTGGAGCGTAAACGTTGACTGTTGCAAATCATTGAATTAGTGTTAACATGGAAATATAAAAATTACATAAATAACTGGTGACACATTTAAGTAACTAGCCGATCTACAAGCTTCTAGGTAGTCGCTCATTCCAAATTAAATTAATCGGTGTCCCCCCCCCCCCAAATCATTACTATTGCATTTTTTTTTAAAAAGGTATCACCTGGCTATACTATTTCTTGCTCTACGTGGATCCTTGCCTTTGTTGAATTTTACTTACATGATACACAAACGGTCGAGTATAACCAACTACAAATCCTTAAGTTTTGTACTAGTACACGGATACGCATGATATTGGTGTAATTTAAATCAAATGCTAGCGTCTTTATCATGAGCAAAGTATGACTGTCATACAGTAAACTATATTTTTTCCAGATACCTCCAGCTACACCGGGTGAAAAGACAACGCACAATACCCACTCCGGTATGTCTTTTGTGCCGACTCCGTCTCCATCTCCGTCTCCGTGTGCCTCTGTCAGCAAACGGCCAAGGAAGGCAAACTACTCCGAAAATGAGATCCGTGTGCTGCTGGAAGAAATCATGCTGGGGAGGATCGTGCTGTTTTCCGCCTTCAACAATCGCATCACAGTACAGGAAAAAAAACGTGCCTGGGATGTGGTGACCGCGGCTGTCAACGCGTGCGGGATTGCCAAACGCTCACGTTTAGAAATAAAAGAAAAGTGGAAGGGTATGAAGGGGGAAGTAATCACGCGTCAAAGGCGAGCGGGCCTAACGGGAGGAGGCCCACCAGAGTCGCCACCTCCCTATGAGGAGACAATCCTACAGATCATAGGTTACGAGTCGAACTTGTTTCAAGGAGTGAGTGGTAAGTTAATAAATAATGTAATGGTTTAAAAATGATGAATACCTTCACTAAGTTGTAAACCATGCTATTATTAAAAAGTGATTCCAATTCAAGTAAAATCGGCTGTGTTAATGTCAAAGCACAGCCTAAAGTGTTAATCCCAACCCTTAATAGGTCTGACAAGTCAACATGTATGACAAATGTCAAAAGAATTATCATAAATATTCAGAAACTGTTATAATATTTTTTTCTTTGTGGTATCATATTTGTACTACGTCATGTTGTGGGTAGTCAGTTGTAGTTGCAATAATATTGGATGTTTTGGTACCTAGCTCGACTGTATGCACGTCATTTGTGGAATGTATAGTGCCTTTGATTGAGGGAACATTTTGAAAGTAACAAAACAACAGTTATGTTACATAGAACGACAAATTAAGTAACATTCCTATTTATTTATTACATGTTTATACAACATCTCTCATCACAGCACCAAAACCTTCAACTAATAACCACCACAAATCATAAATCCCTACTCCATTCTTCTCTTGCAGCCCGCCATCCGGCAAGCTTTGTCGGTGAGTATTGTACAACAACAAAATGAAAATGCACTGCCAACCTCGCTTGCTATAAGCGTCGGTCCACATAATACTGGATGGTTGTGGGGTTTGGTAACATATCAATATATACACCGGGTAAATGTGCATATAACCAACTATCACGACAAAGTATTTGGGTGACTCTCCCTAAAAATGCACATCATAGGTCGCGATTATGAACCCTCATAAAAAAACTACAGGCTTTTCGTTCTATAATACGTTGCATTTCCATGTCCATATGTGAGTGACTGAACTGTGTCCAACAGTCCTCCTTCTACTTATGAAACGTCCCTTTTTCAACAGGACATATGGCAGAGGGTTGAAGCATTATTAACATTGTTTAGTTTCAGTTAAATGTGCCGCAATGTACACATATTTCAACCCGCCATAATCTATTTGTAGACCACGCGGCCGCGCAAGCCAAAGTGTCAGTGCCTGAACAAGTCGACATCGGGTACTCCCAGACCATGGCCGTGTCCGCCCAGTCCATGCCCGACAATGCGACGGAATACATTGTCTGTGATCCAGTTACACGCATGCCACAATCGTCATGCTCGGTCACTGAGATCACTCCCGTGTATTCGTCGACCCCCGTTCTGGATACAGCACCGGATCCCAGAGGATGCGTAACAGTACCCTTTCTTCTTGAAGGTAAGTTCGGACATGGCCTAAGATTAGGCGGGTGGGGGAAAATTAACATAACATGTATGAGTATCAATAACTCATGCCTTACTTAAACTGTGCATGCGTTCATCATGACAGTTCTTGTACCGGTTCCAATATATGTGATCCTAACGACAGGGAAGATTACTTTACAGTGTCCCTTAATAAATTATCCCCGTTGTCCCTGATCCTTCTTGAGCTTTACAGGCAATACAAACATTTGTGGTCAGAGATCTTGTAAAATAACAAAACGTGCTCATCCACCGTCATCAAATTCCATAGGTGAAGTCTCCGCATGTGTGGTAGAGGCTCATCCCGACGGCTCGCCCACCCTTCACACAGACGGCGATGAACCAACGCGAACCCCGTCAACTGGCAGCAGCACACGGTCCCGCCGGGGGAGTGGGAGTTGCCGCAAACGCCACCCAACGCCAACCAAATTCCCTGCAGAAGGTCCGGAAAGGGTGGCTTTCCTCGACTACCTTCGCACGGCATCTGGTAAAAACAAGGCAAAGTCAGAATTAATACAAGGAAGGACTGAGGACGAACGGTTGGAGAGAGAGCTGCTAGTAATGAGGTGTAGACGGGAACAATTAGAGGTAGCAAAGCTAGAGAGAGAGGGAAACGAGGAGAGGGTTAGGGCGGAGAACCACCTTTTTAATATTAGGTGTCGGCGAGAAGCCTTGCAGTTGGAGAAACTTGAGAGGGAGGTGGTGAGGGTGAGGGTGGATACAGAGATGTTGGACATGAAGTATAGGCGAGAAGCATTGGAGGTGGAGAAACTGGAGAGGGAGTTGAGGAAGTAAAAGTATAAAGTGATATTATAACTAGTACCTATATATGTGTTCAGATTATGTTTTTTAAAGATTATCCACACCCCAGTCACCATAGACAATCTTCTGTACTAAATACAGTAGAATTGTTCGGCAATCTACGGAATGTAATGATGTATATAGGTAAATCTAGGGAAAAATGTGGATCATTGTCCTATGGACAGGTAAAATGTAATTTGTATTTATACCGGGAACACATGTGAATACAAGGTCTGTTCGTTGGAGAACAATCTCATTAAATTTAGCAATGTTACGATGCTTACATGTTACATGTTACTAATTAATTCGATCTTCATTTGAGAAGTAGTTTGTTGTGATTTTGTGATTGTTAATAAAGGTTTACACACGTGCCATATATCTCCTGTTAAAAAAGGGTGGGTGTTCAATTGTTTTTTTTGCAAACAAATGCTGCCTGTATTAACCAATACTAACCCAAATCAAAAGAAGTTGTCCACCAATCTCTGTCTGGCCGCTTTGCCAACCTGACTGCGAACCCGCTCAGAACGTCTGTAGTTTTCTGGCCGCTCACCCTCTGCGACAACGTCATCTGCCTCATCTTCATTGTCTGCTTCTCCGTCTGAATCGGAATCGGACGGAACATCTAGGTTCAGGAGTCGTGCTCGATTGTGCAGAATCATACACACTGTTATTACGTTGCACGCCTTGACTGGCTGGAGGCGCAGCCGCCGCAGACAGTGCCATCGTCTCTTGAGTATGCCTATGCACCTTTCAACCAGTGACCTCGCCGACTTGTGGTGCAGATTGTAGGCTCTCTGCTGTGCTGTGTTTGGAATGAGGAAAGGGGTGAACAGCCAGTCGCGCAGCATGTACCCACTATCCCCAAGTAGCACACCCTTGACTGGTTTGTTTTCGCTCTCAAACGCCTCAAATAGATCGGACTGCCGCAGGATGCGTGCGTCGTGAACGCTGCCCGGCCATTTCACTATACAGTCTATGAACATTAAATCCCCGTCACAAATCACCTGCAATAACCAACGGGAAACAGTTTGTGACACAATGTGAACACAACAAGTTGTATGATGGAAATATTGCGGGTGTTAGTCATTGTCAACAAATACGTGCAAACGTGAACAACGCAAGTGTAATCCAACATGGCTAAAAAGTAACAACTCTACTGTATCCCACATATTTATACATTCAGTTATCAAGCAATAATCTCATAAGACAATGGAGGTCATACCACACATTACCCATGTTGCTTATAACGCAAGGAAGATATTCAGATGATGGCCACCGGGCTTACATGTACCATATCTTTCACAAGGCAATTTGGATAGGAAAAGTGGTTGTGAGAACGCTAGCTAATTAACCCATTATACAAAGTGACATTGTAAAGTAAGTTGTACGTGTAAAATTTAAAGTATAGAAAACAGACATATAAACTACCATGTACCTGGACATTCAGTGAGTGATAGTGTTTCCGGTTCACAAATTCATGCTCATACTGGGAGGGGGCCTGTATCCTGATATGGGTCCCGTCGATACAGCCGAAGACATTGGGGAATCCATAGGTGATGAATATCTTCATCTTCGTATGGTCAGCAACCTCCTGCGTTGGCAGCTTCACGGACTGGGGCAGTTGGTGGGTGATTGCATCCGTCACTCTTGCAACAGTCCGGGACACCGTCGACTGATCAACCCCGATCAACTCCCCGCACACATCTTGGAAGCTTCCACTTGCATAAAAGCGCAGGGCGATCATAACCTGCGGTAAATATGTGCACAACATTTTAAAAGAACATCAAGGTTTTTAGTTGGTATCATGGCAAAAACCATTTATCTATCGACACCCTCATCTGTTCAAAGCTTCAAGTGCACCAGTATATATTAATTAACTAAATACCTTAAATCAGATATGTATTTTTCTACACACAATCGTAATAAGATTTATCAAAGCTCAATACTAAATGCTATCATACAATGAAACTATGGTTCCATTATTAGTTGTCTACGGGTTGCGAAATGTAAAAGGAGCAAACATAGATTATGAACAGACCAATTGCTGTAGGGTTAGGTTTTACCAGTAGACACTACGGTATCTAATAAACCACCTTACCTCCCTTACTAACTCAATAGGAAATGTGCTTCGACCTACATACTGAGCCCCCCTTAGAAAATCAAGATTCCTTTTCATAAAACCCCTCGCTGGAACCACACACCTTGAAATGAACTGAAGCCTACCAACTAACTGTCGTACATTTTATCTAGTAACTGATGCACCCACCTTCCACCTGTAACAATACAACAAAATTAATAACGTTCTTAATACTAGACCAATTTGCGATATCTGTGTGTTATTTAAAAGCATTTGTTTGGCTGTTTACAATGGTAAAGTTTCTATATGGTCAATTTACAAAAAATGCCAACATACCTAGTAACATTCTCATGATTCTGTTATGATATCTAAAAGTTTTGTCCGTCGGAATGGAAAGCTCCATCAGAGTAGTATCAATGCGATAGCCCAACCATAAGAAACTTGTAGTAGTTGGCGTACATTTCGGGAGTGATAAATTAAGTCCCAAAAGTGACATTTGTGGGGTATTATCATTAACACCACAACCAATGTCACCTCTGTCAGTAATATGGGTCACACGTTTTGGGTGGTTTACTATAGAACAGAGGGGCATATTTGCAACCTAAAATATGTATAACTTATTCGATCTTTACATCACAAATTGTATATTGATACCAATGTGAACGTCTCTTCAAGCTCTTTCCATTGAAATAAGTTACATTGACACTGGTTTTAAAATAAATGCTCACATGACAGTTTGAGTGACACCATTTATATCACCGACACGCTACTGTCAACGTGTGCAGTCACACGCAAACTTAAAATGTCTCGACAGATCACATGGTCATAATATTAGGAACAACGACAGGAAAAACATATATAATCACCTCTATCTAGCTCCATCCATAATGAATACCGATTTTAAAACTAAATGAACACACCAATCTCCGATGTGCATTGTAAACACGTACCTGCAGCAATGGTGGAAGCACTCCCATTCGGTTGGCAAGCGTGATTTCGTCGGTCACCGTATCTGTTATGGCCAAAATGTGGTGTCGTCGAAAGCGGAACTTCTTGAAAAGCTCTAAATCGTTAAACTTCTCAAAGGGATGTGTCCTGTCTCGGAACAACCGGTTCCTGGCCAACTGCCGTCTCTCCATAAAGCGCCGATATATGAACAACTCCATTTTGAATCTGTCCTACCCCCGGCCTTATACCTGCTACTGGGTAGGGGTAGCTTACCCGAATTTTACCCCCCCGGGATATCCTTACCCGGGTCACATGCATAGTAACTTTTCGCAGATACCCCGGAACTCCCCACTACCCCGAGAGGTAGGGCGCTACCGCCGCGTCATGCATACAGGCCCAGATCTGCCAGCACCACTATGTCTATTTACATCCCACTCAGGCACTACCAACCCATACATATATATATATATATAGGTATATATATACATATATATATATATATATACACATACATGCGCCTGGTCACGTACACCAATCCGTAATAGAACATTTGCATTCCCCTCTATGCCGAATATTGGAATATTTTACAGTGGGATTCAAACTCACGGGTTCGAATGCTGATCGAGTGTAACCATTGAATTAAAATGTGATACTTGTCACTGCCGAGACAGGCGCTCGGCATTAATAGGATAGGGCAAGGACTGGTTGACTCAGTGTCAGGATAATTTGACTGAGTGGGATATGGGGTCATTGTGCTTGCGACCTGGTTTCCCAGTGTGGCAGCACTATAAAGTCGCCATGAGTGCGCACTGTCACACGTCGGTACCCATCCTGATATGACCATATATGATGCCAGAATGTAAAACTCCAACAACCAACCACAAACCAGTGCCCGTGACGTCTGGAATCGCATGAGTGAGCATGACATTGCCCTAGATTCTCTATTTACTGGATGAGAAGTGACATCAACACATGAGTGTTAAAATGGCTGCACCTATAACATGGCGATGAAAGCGGTGGGGGGGTGGGGGGGGGAGGGTGGCTGGATGTGGTGGAGTATTATTTACTGGTGCTAATTGGATCATCACAATGAGGGGGGGGGGAAGTGTGTGTAGTATGACTGGCTAGCTTTGGTGGAGGAGATTTAGATAAAAGAGTCACCTGATACTTGTAGTACATGGGTGAAGACCAGCCTTATATAAAAACGGTCGAAAAATCGGGCTAATGAAATGAGTCTTTATCAGAGCCTAATTTCACAATCTAAGAAGCAACATTTATTCTTTGTATATGTCTTCATATTTACCCGCTACTTTTGAGTTGGGAAAATATAACAAAACATATATACTTCAATGCAATTTAAAAGTGAAATCGATGGCATTCTCTGGCCGCCATCTTGTGTTTTTGCATTCTCGCCCATTTCACCAACTCTGTGCTGATATAAGTAACCATTTGACACTGGTGCCAGGCATTCTACTTCTTGTTCCATACTAAAGCTATTTTCGCCCGTATTTAGACTACGTTGTTGTTCACCCCTGTACTGGAAGTACGGGGTGAATCTTTTATCTAGAGGAGATTGTGCTTTGTGTTATGTCCCCCCAAGTGACAGTGAATGAGCCTCCACCAAACCCCCAACATCGCCACCCGAACCTATGCACATTTGCTTGTTGTACATTGGTTGATTAAGCAAGGGGAATTACCTAAGATGTTGCCGGGACGTGAAAGTCCATCAACCAACCCAATAGACCTTTCCTATGGGCCGTTAAAACTGAACTGCTACCCAATGCCGGCTGAAGGTGCCAGTAACTAGGACAATCACCGGGGTAATGGTAATGTGTCTATTATAAATAATGTTATGGGTATGTATAAATCTCCACCTTTATACAAGTATTATGCTAAGCAGTCAGAGGGCTTCCTGGCTGGAATGTGTGGGGATTCTGGAATGTTCTGTGCAACACGCTTAGAGCAACTTGGTGCACAGTTGTCTGTGGGGACAGGTAAGCGAAGTTAGCTGGTCAGCTGGTCCTTCCTGTCCCACTACCGGTTGGTCACTTCTGCCTGATTTTTTCTTTTAAATAAAGAGATTGGGGTCTTAGAGGCCAGCCAGAGGATATTACTCACTCCAAACTATATTTGTGTCTTGCCATTATTGTTATTATTACTACTATAGTTCAGATAATTATTAATAATTATACTTGTCAGGGCGCCAAAGTCCAGCTTTCCTGAGGCCCCAGCAAACTCAATGGCTGGTTTCTGACTAATTCCACTTCGGTTGTGATGGCATGATTATGAAGCAATGACCCCCCCCCCCTCCCCTCCCCGCTCACAGGGGTGGGGGTGGGGGTGGGTCCGACATGCTCCTTGCCAGCCCCCCCCCCCCCCCCCCCCCCCCCCCCCCCCCCCCCCCCCCCGTGCGGGCGCAACACGCCACCTCCCTCGGAATATATTTGCATTTATATACATATACATACATTTATATATACATTTATCAAATATATACATTTATATATAAACCTAGCTGCAAAAGACAACGCGAGACGACACAATTTGTGGATGGCAAATTTGATGTCCATGGGTCGAATAAAACATCAGTAGGCCTACTGGTTGTTGTTGAAGATTTATACTGCCTATCATGGATAAGCCTGAATAGGCTTGTTTTCACCATTAGACAGTTTGTCGATAGAAAGCCCGAGCCTACACTTTTACCGACCCAAGGGATTTTTAACCTCCCACACCACATAGACATGGTATGAGAGCAACTGGCCTTTGATAACGCTGTAAGTTAAACACAGCGGTGGAAATCCAAATTGGCAGAGATGGGGGGCACGGGGAATCGAACCACTGACCTTCAGATTTGGAGTCCGACCTAGAAAAAAGTCAGACACTCTAACCACTCCACCACAGAGAACACCACTGGTAAAAACAATAAAAGCAAAAGTCACAGGGCAAGTGGGGCTGAGACAATCCTGAAGAGCAATATATATAATTCTCCCAGAGTATTAAATAATTAGCTATAATACTATTTACTATTGAGTAAAATAATAGCATTATAAAAGAGCAGTATTATTTAACTACTTTGTATTCATGGGAAGCA
This sequence comes from Branchipolynoe longqiensis, assembly GCA_030323885.1. NCBI lineage: Eukaryota > Metazoa > Annelida > Polychaeta > Phyllodocida > Polynoidae > Branchipolynoe > Branchipolynoe longqiensis. The sequence goes on along the minus strand of JASIRB010000528.1, from coordinate 16,550 downwards.
ACCTCAAATTCACAGAACACATTAACTATATATGCCAAACAGCCAGAAAATATAGTGGATGGGTGCTTCGTACATGTAAGTCAAGATACCAATCACAATCAAGAAGAACACCACGGGAAGGAAGTCTTCCTGTCCGAGGAGTCCAGCTCTTCAATACAATGCCAGCTTACATTAGAAATCAATCAAACTGCAGTGTACAATGATTCAAAAGGCAGCTTGAGAAGGTGTTAACAACAATACCAAATGAACCACAGATTCCAGGATACACACAGCTAACGCCAGCAAATTCAAACGCATTACTGCACATGACAAAACTGAACAGAGCATCCTCACCACATGTGATGGGCTCTGATGGTGGAGTCTCCGACTTGGCCTGAGCATATAGCTCAAACACTCTAATCTAATCTATTCAATAACAACTCATATTATAGATTTTTAGATGCAACTCTCTTGCTGGTCCCCCCATAATGAGGCATATATTTATCAAATTAACATACATTAATGATTGATCTTTGTTAGCTAACATGCCCTGAAGTGGCTGTTGAAAATCTTTGTCAGTGTTAATACATACTTATTGATTGCACTTGGACAGAAAACAACACAACATCAGAGAGCCAGCAACTCTTGATTAAATTAAAAACCTGCAGCCAAGTGATCTATACTTAGCGCAGACCAAAGATAATGTCCTTGTCTAGACCCCATAATCATATTCATCGCTGGAAGGAGCGGGACAACCAGCCATGTTTGAACTCGTTTGAGCCCGTTTGAACTTGCCGGAAATAAACTTTCCTCTTCTCGTCTTCACTAGAACTCAGTGAAGTAGATTAGTTTTCCGCGTTATTGATAGATTATAGAACAGAAATACTTTACAATAAACATTAACTTTGTTATAACTATAAAATGATATTTATTTCAGTTATCATAATCATGTGTTGTGTTCTTTGTTTATTGCAAATGGCGGCCCCCATAATGGCAGCCCCCGATCAGCAGGAAGTGCACGTTATCAGCTGGTTATGGAGGACACCATTTTTTAGACATCTGACTTCAGAATTAAACCCAGCTAACACCTAGCGTTAAATAATGTCAGGCTAACATTATTATTTGGCTATGGAACATTATAACATCATAAGCTGTGTTCACACACACAACTTTAGGCCAAACTAGATAAGGCAAACTAGATGAGGCGAACTAGTGTCGTGTCCACACACGGGGCGGTTTAAGGCGGAAATCGATATCTGCGCATGAGCAAGTCCATACTAACCAGCACCAGTTTTGGTTAGTCGACGTCGCCACGAGAGAGTGTGGGTTCGACCTAGATATGTATGGACTGAATCGTATTGGTTTGGAACAGTCAAAACTTCTGCTGGGCAGTGAAAACCTAAAAATAAATGATGAAAAAACTATCTGTGCACAGCTAGTTCTATCATAGACTCAATTATATAATATGCGCTTTTAACCGACCGGAAAGTCAACAAACTCAGGTCTCGACTGCGCATGCGTGTCATGAGCTTAGGCCGCCTCAACTAATCCGCTATCGTCCACACACGCAAGATAGGCTGATTTAAGCTAGTTCGCTTCATATAAGCTACCTCGCGACGCAGTCTACATGAGGCGAACTAGTTGAGGCGAATAAGCCCTAATCCGCCTTAGGGTCGCACGGCGAATGTGAGCCGAACTAGACAAGGCGAATTAGTTCAGGCGACTTAACTCCTTTGTGTGAACACGGCTATAGTTATGTTATGCTGACATCATAACATGGATTGTAATGTTTTGGGGTCTATTGTGACTGAGACAGAGGGTAGCCATCTTGGAAGAGACAAAAGACATGCGAGATATAAAGTATACCCAAACCTAATCCAACATAATCTAGTTGATATTGGTGTGATCTTCACTACAAATTTGACGAGGAGAATGGGATGATCTGGGCCAACCATCTTACAACCATTTAATGGCGAACTAACCTGCATTAAAGTGACATTAAAAAAAAGTAAGTGGGCCAACTTACACATAAGGAAGGGCCTCTGCAGGGAAACCAAAATCAAGGATCACAGCAAGTATGGCGAACACATTAAAAACATTGTTTAGTATTGCATGCCTGGTACTCAGGGCAACATGGCTATGAATCTTCCCGTATCATTTACTATGCAATATTGTACGAAAATGTCACAATGACGTTAAAAAGCATCTTTAGAACGTTATAAAATAATGTTATACAAAGTCTTTTACTCCATACAAGACAATGTTGTTTTTTTTGGTGTTTTTTTTGTGTGTGGTAAATATGTTTATTCTGCTGAATAAGTCTTTTGTCAGTGCCGAAGCACTGGTCTTCCAGCTATTTTTCAATTCAGGGTTATTTATACAAAAGGTATATAGAATATGACGTTTTTTTATAACGTTATTGTAACATTATATAACATTATGCTGACATCAGTATGACGTTTCTTTGTCAGCTGGGAGTCGAATAGCACAACATTTATAATTTTTCCAAGACGCTTCAGAGGTGTACAGCTGAATGCAACCCTGTTATGATATTCAAACCTATGGCATATACAAAGACAATCAATATGGTAGACGAAAACATTTCATCTTCGGTAGGGGTGAACGACGACAATGTTTAAATCTGAGCAAAAAAAACTCCTTCAGTAAGTCTCCACTATAAATGAGCTGTGGAGGTCCTGATTACAGAGACAAGTGTTTATTTATATTAGTTTTGAATTGCTGATCTGGGAGACAATTCCACCATACCATTCCAAAATGGTAACCACTAGATTATCTCCGTTCAACTTTTAAAATACATTACTGTATTCTCACTGGTTAACACCCATGTGTGGGTTACCCCCCCCCCCCCACTTGGCCAATATTCAAGGTTTTAAACATGTTCAAAACTTTCGACGTAACTCCAACGTAAGGGTTTACGTTCGCCGTACATTCTGTATGCGTTCGGCGAATGTCGATGACGTTAGATGGACGTTATTAAAATGCTGGTCACTACGTTGCACTACGTTGCCCCACATTAAAGCCGGTGGAAACATCCACGCGGCGTAATGGGAACATCAGGAGAACGTACGCCGAACGTACGCCGAACATACGTCCAACCTACGTTCAGCGTTTCGCCAACGTTTCATGACGTAAGTAACATAAGGTAACATAAAGCAATGTAGTTCTGGCAATCGAATAACGTTAATAACATACCGTCAGTGTAATTACGTTGTCCTCTCTCGTTGAACGACGCTATCACTACGCTTTACCGACGTTACGCTCTCATCAACTACGCTGCATCCACATTCAACTTGTGCTGAAATTTGCATACTACGCCGAGAAGTTCAACGTTTTTCAAGTTCTCCATACGCTGACATTGTTACATCATAGTGTGACAGGGCCATTTAATGCCCATGTGTGGGTAAACGCCTAACCCCCACTTCTGTGATTTGCCAATGTAAACGCCCAGGTTGTTAACCCACATGAATACGGTAATCAAGATAATTTAATCAATTCCACACTCCAAAAGTAGTGAACTATGAAAAATAGTATGTTAAGCAAATATAAAGCTGGTTAGATTGGAATTAGTATGATTATGTCCATAACTCCTACATCTGACCGTTCTCCCATATGGTTGCTTAAAGGGACCAGATATAGGTCGCTTAGACACTACCTGTACTCCGACAAATTCTCTCCAAGCATACGTTTGCCAGTTTTCAGTTTATGCAACTACATATGTGGGGGGAGAATGCTAACATTGGTTGCTTCTGTTGTGTTTTATTTAGTCCAGCAGCACTGACACTTTTAAACAACCATATAGAGAATTTTTTTTAGAAATTGCAATCTAAAATGATAAATATCAAGTTCAAATGTTTATTTATCATAACCAGCTACTTTGTGTGTGAACAAGTGATTAACTCATGTAGATTAATAGACTTTAAAAGTTGAATTGAGAGCTTTCTCTGGCTGCCATCTTGGTTTTTGCCATGGCTTCCCTTGTGTGTGGGGAACCCATCTAGGTCATGTGATGAGGGAATCCCAGCTATGATGTCATTCATACATCTCTCCTCCCACATGTTCAGTGGCACAAACTGAACAAACTAAGCAAAGGTATGCTTGGAGAGCTTTTGATGCTGGATTCGTTTGTATCTGGGTGAGGTATAGCCGGCGACCTTAACAGCCCTGTCTACGAAACAGGGTTGTGGGTAGATAAAGGATTCATCCGGTACTTGTAGTACACGGGTGAATGACAACGTAGTCTAAATACGGGCGAAAATAGCTTTAGTATGGAACAAGAAGTAGAATGCCTGGCACCAGTGTCAAATGGTTACTTATATCAGCACAGAGTTGGTGAAATGGGAGAGAATGCAAAAAGACAAGATGGCGACCAGAGAACGCCGTCGATTTCACTTTTAAATTGCATTAAAGTATCTGTTTTATTATATTTTCCAAGTCAAAAGTACTGGCTAAATATGAAGACATATAAAAAGAATAAATGTTGCTTCTTACATTGTGAAATTAAGCCCTCATAAAGACGCATTTCATTAGCCCGATTTTTCGACTGTTTTTATATAAGGCTGGTCTTCACCCGTGTACTGGAAGTACGGGGTGAATATTTTATCTAGGTTCCGGGTAACTAGCAATTCATAGTCTATATTGAAGTAACAACCAAGCGATGTGTTTAGGCTAGCTGTGGGTGGATCCAGTCTTCTGTGCATTGAGTGTGGTAAAATTGACTTCATTTTCTTTCTATGAAACACTACATTTCAAGCGAGTACTTGCTCCCTAAGGTGGATATGTAGGATCAAATCTAGGCAGCTGCTTTTGTTTAGGAAACCCAGTAAAACCAAACACCCTATAATACTAAGATGGCTCACTCCCTATCTCTCCCATGGTAATGTAAATTTTGCAGTGCCACCTTGCGGTGGGTTTGATCATCCCGGCTGCTGTTTGGTGTTTCACATGTAAACACATACAATTAAATTATACATGAGATAAGTAAGTATGAATACACATCAATATGAAATTGCTCTGAACAAATACACATCATCATCAACATCATCATCAGCATCGCCATCATCACACATCTTTCACATTCATATATGGGTCATTCTCTGAAACTGGGCACCAAAGTGTGACATGGGCCATCCAAAATTAAAATCTGAAAACCTTTCATTTCTTTTTGTAATAATAGAGCTGAATACATGTCTGTTCCCTTACCATGAAAAAAAAGATAATTATTTTCATTCCTAGGGTGTGAGGGGGGTGTCAATTATTGGAAATGATATCATCACTCGCGTAACATGGAACCCAAATAACCCAAGAAACATTGTTATTTTATCACTCCTAAGTGCATTTTTTCACTTTTCGACCTTTATTCTTTGTCATCTAGTACATTCTGATAGAAATCCAGAGAAAAAAGTGAAAAGCTTTGGATTATTTGGGAGTTTGTTAACAGCGGAAAATTACAATTCATGTGGACAATTTTGTCATTTATATATTTGTGTTGACATTTGAATGAATATACTATTTTAGTGTAAAAATGAATACTAACTACCCAGAATACAGGTTAGACAACAAAAAGGAAAAAAAATATTAGAAGACTGTGACTTAATCTAAGCTTTAGATTGTTTATCACCATGGTAACATGGAAACCAAAACACTGAAACAGACAATCCAAATGTCAGAAACACATTCTATGGGGAAGTGACAGGCAGAGGAGTGGCAGTCTAAGGATCAGCATTGGGGCATAGAATTTCTCTTTTCCACTCCCCTGTCACATGCACGGTCTCACAGGCTCCGACACCTGCTTGGCACTGGTTACAGAAGCAGGATAGTTCACGGGTTAAGAGCACATGTGGCTTAACACATCTAACAGAGTGGAGTGAGCGTGTTCCTTTCAGTGTTTGGGTAGCTCTGTTTCGCTTCCTTGCAATGTCATTTCTTGGCACCCAAAAGAAGGACCGCAGGAAGTGCTTGCATTCTCCTGCATGAGGCTGCTTATTTAGTTTGCTCTCAAAGCAGTAGTCAAATAAGTCCTTTGCAGAAGCAATGGTAGCGGAGCCTGTCTTGACTGCATTGGCCGCATGGTGTTTGATGACTGCACTTTCTCCATCTGATGGTCCCTTCCCATGCCGTGAGCCAAAGTAGTTGCGCTCCCACGTACAAGCAAAGTCAACAGTAGCACATGATATGTCAGCAAAAGGCCCCTTTGACTTGTACTGGGCACCACAGCCATCAGTCCACTGGATAACATGTTCCAGCTGGATAACTCTTGTTTGGCGGAGATGGTCGATGGCCACTTTTGTGAAGCTGAAGACTGCATCAAAGTCATGTTGTTTATCATCACTTACAAAGACAAGAGATTCAGATACAGTCTCCCCACAAGAGGAGCAGGCATAGTATGTAACTATGGGGTGAACTGTTACCTGCTCATGATACCAGTGGGCAGCCTGGATTTCATCCTGATGCGAGCAGGTAAAGTTCTCCGCAAAGTCCAATACCATTCCAACAGTGTTGCGGGGAAAGGGAACCTGTTTCCGCATTACTTCAAACTGCTGATGTTGCCAATCAGCTCGGAAGAGGTGTTGGGCGAGAAAGATGACCTCTTCCTTCACTTCATCCACCAGCTGTGCCACAGTCCCTTCTTTCCGGTTCAGCATTTTGCGGCAAACCCTTTTCCCATTGACCATGGTGACCTGGGTCTCCCACTTAGACCAAGACGAGGAGCCTTGCTGCAGAAGTGGATGCAGGTGATGAGCCATATTGTCAGCACTGCATGTGTTGCAATTTCGGTAGACACAGTCTTTTTTCCATTCGCCCTCTTGCCTGCCACAGGTGATTAGGTCGACAGAATGGTAAATGTGGCGGATACGACAGTTATTGTTTATCCTGGTTGCAATCCCATTGATTGCCCGCAGTTTTAGTTCAACATTTGTGCAATATTCGCACAGGCACTGTCGCAGCTGGTTTTTCCTCATCGGGTGAATATGTGTACATTTATACATATAATATAGCACCTATTTAACCAAGAGAACAGCCAGCGCACCAAGTGGTGGGTTTGATCATTTTGATTACACAGTACAGGCTGAGTGAGCCGTCTTAGTATTATAGGGTCTTTGGTAAAACCTCTCTGACCGACCACCTCCACATATCAAACGCCTCGCCTATATCGATCGCTTCATTTGGGTCCCAAACGATCGTCCATACAAAACGATTGTCAGTGCATAGATAAACATCACCTGACCCATTAGGTGGTTTTCTTCTCAAGCTGAATATGGCAGACAAACTTGGCTTGATAATGGCAAATTATATCACCTCGATGATCTAATTGGCAAGGGAAATTCATCTATATTGAATATAAAGAAAATAAACTAAAACTGTCATCAAAATCTAGATGAAAAAAGAAGCCATGTGCTTCATTATGTAGTGTCAGAACTGTAATAAATCACAACAGATTTCTTTTTGTTTTTACGATTGTTTGATTCTCTGTAAAGATCTAAGAATAAATATCTCCCTGATGCTAGTGTAGTGGTGTGCACTGACCTCTCAGCCAAGGAACCGCATAGACAGGTAGACGTGGGTAGTGTGTTGATATCAGGGAGCCTAGGTGGTGTAATTGTTAGCACACTGGCCCAGAATGCAAAGAGATGTGGGTTCGAGTCCCGCTCTAGGTGCAATATTTCCCATTTTCATCACCCCTCATCATCATCATGCTGTCGGTCGCGATGCGACAAAGACTGCTTTCATTACTTGACTGCCGCTCTCCATTTAGCTCTCTGCTGTGAGAGTTGCGTGCATGAGTCGGTCTTAATGTCTCTCAGCTTCAGGTTTCTCTTGATGGTATCCTTGAACCGGAGACGAGGGCGCCCTCTCTTTCAACATTTCCTGAAAGCTGCCTGCAAAAGTGTTGGAAGTGCTGCTGGCTTTTGCAAGTTACCAGCGGCACTCTCTCGGGGAGCAAATAGAGGTTTCACACCGGCAAGAACATCTCAAGACCGGCGCAAAACTATTTGTCCCTGCAGTGGCTGGTCGGGAGATGTTGGGAGTTCCATACATCAACCATCCTTTATGCTGCCACAATGACATGGTTTTCTGTTTAGGGTTTGCTCCCTTAGCCTTCGGTTCTATCAAGAACCTGTACCAGTGGTTTACAACTCTGCAGGGCAGGGGCGTCAAACTCCCTGAGGTATTGCTATACCTGCAATACCTGCATACCACAGGTCAAACTCCCTGAGGTATTGCTATACCTGCAATACCTGCATACCACAGGTCATCACCCCTATGACACTATTAAATGTTGCTATGGCAAACACCATCCACAAAAGTGTATGCGGTAATGATGTATCTTGTGGTCTTACATTGGTTTCCATTTATATGGAAAGCTTTGTCCAGCGAGAAACCATTTCTTTCTTTCTTTCAATACAGAATCCTTGTAATACACAACCTCTCCACCCGTCAGGTAACCCATCCACCATCCAAATGTTCCCACTGATATAATGGTATGATTACAAGCTACAGCTATTGAAAACTCATCTTCTCTGCTTTTTGCGCCAGAATCAGCAGTGAAATATACATCAGGACCAGTTACATTGGCTTTGCACCATGCCACGTCATCAGTGGCTACATTAAATATAACACTTGGACCATACTTTTTTCTAAAGTAGTCCATGGCCCTATTGAAGTATGCTGGACCAGGCTGTGCCACAAACTTAGTATGCAGCATATTTCCACGTCGTATATGCATTGCAACTATTATTGGTGCCTTACCACCAATACGTAAAGCATTGGTTGAAGAAACAGATATGTTTTTTTTGTGTGCAACTCTTCTCAAAAGTTGATGCAAATAAAGCTGTGCCTTGAATTGGAGTGTGTCCTTTATAAGAAACTGGGCCCGAAGTTCTTTCTCATAGTCCATAAAGAAGCCAAGGTTTTGTAGGTAGCAGCATATGAATGAATGCGGATTCTTTGATTCCTTTAAAATGGAAATAGTTTCAACATCATAATAACGGGGACTATTGCGCTGTGATACGCGGAGACTGGAGTTGGGAGTTATGATTTGCAACTTGCACTCATCGTATGTATACATTGGCATGGACAGATTTGAAAAAACAGTCCTCATGTCATAACCAATACATGCTATGGGATCCCGATTTGTCTTGTGCGCAATTCCAAAGACAGATGCATACAGGAACAGCTGGTTTCCAAGACCACCTATGAGGTGAACCACTAATGTGCGATTATGGGTATTACCATGCACCTTTTTCATATTTGGAATCATATTTTTGTGATGAGGCATTTGTCCACCATCTAAATTTCTGAATATTTTCTTAACATCATTGATTTTCTTAATTAGATCAGGACAATACAATACATTAATATGAATAATGACCATAAGAAGGACTATGACAGCACAGCAGAATAGCCTTTGGGAGTTCTTTTCCATAGCCATGGTGAAAGGCACATTCTACCAGAGATCCAACTGCTTATATAGGATTTATTTTGTTGATGACGACAGGAGACACCTGGAAGTAGGTTTAACGCAGATACTTATTTTGAATGGTGGCTCTATGCAATATCACAGATGGCCAACACTTAGTGCTAAGCCTTACTTGTAACTTGTAACATTTTATTGAAACCAGATGGGATGACCGAATGAGTTGAGTGTCCGTCCCCTGTTTTGAACCCTAATCGAGTCAAACCAACGACTTAAGAATTGATACTTGTTGCTTCCTAGCCAGGCGCTTGGCATTTAAGGGACAAGGCAAGGACTGGTTGCCTCAGTGTCCAGAAAATGTGACTGAGTGCGATATCAGGTCATGGTTCTGAGGGCCTGGTCTCCAAGTGGGTCAGCACTATAAAGTCGTCATGAGTGCACACTGTCACAAGTCGGTACCCATCCTGAGATGACCTTAGATGTTGCCAGGACGAAAAACTCCAACCATCAACCAAGCATTTTATTGAAGTTTTACTGAGGTGTGGTGTTCTCTGTGGCGGATTGGTTAGAGTGTCTGACTTTATTCTAGGTTGGACTCCTAATCTGAAGGTCAGTGGTTCGATTCCCCATGCCTCCACCTCTGCCAATTTGGATTTCCACCGCTGTGTATAACATACAGTGTCATCAAAGGCCAGTTGCTCTCATACCATGTCTATGTGGTGTGGGAGGTTAAAAATCCCTTGGGTCGGTAAAATTGTAGGCTCGGGCTTTCTTTCGACAAACTGTCTAATGGTGAAAACAAGTCTATTCAGACTTATCCATAATAGGCAGTTTAAATCTTCAAGACAGACGAGGTTGGGCTCTTTCCAAATCACTCAGACACACAATGATGATGCACTGAAATAATTAAAAGAAGCAGGCATTCAGTAATTGAGTTATGCAACAAGGTCAAATAAAACGAAAAGAATGGTGATCGTCCCCGCCCGTGCCTGAAAAATCGCCAGCCCCTGAATTTATTTGATTTTTTATTTGTTTAAAAACTGCTAAAAATGCGTCGAGCTAGCAGCAATTCAACTTTTGTATACATGTTTATGTCATTGATTTGACTCGGCTAGGGTTCGAATCTAGGAGTTCGAATCCCAGGAACCCCCCGGAACTGGAGGCGGAGGGTCAACTCATTCAGCCATCAGATCTACGTAAAAAATTAAAACCTAAATTTAAAAAATGGCCCGCCCGACCGTGATTTTTATTTCAAAAGGACGATCACCAATATTTGTCAAATTTATTTGGCCTTACAGTGGAACTGTGATTGAGTGGTTGTAGAAGCTTATCTGAGAGAATTGTCATCAAGCCTGAGAGACCAGCACTACAGTCTAAGTATATGATTGATCGATTGCTGATGCTTGGATGGACATCACGGCCATATTCATGGCGGAAAGGTAGGGGGCCTAGTGGTAGCCATTTTGTCAGTTTTGTTAATCACTGAAATGGTCAGGTGTGTCAAATAACAGCAACAAATTATGTCAAATATAATTTTGAAGTGGTTAAATTTGTATCAGTTGACAGCAAAATCGAACTCAGAATACATAGCTAAAACTACAGGAGGCGATACCGTATAGTTGTTATCAAGAACTAAAAAAAAAAGATTGTTGTTGCTTTATCCCAGAAAAGAGGTCTCACATTCTATTTACATTAAAACATTGGTCCAAGAAAAGGCCACCTAATTTTGGTAGGGAATAATGATTACATTATTATCTTAATCGCTATCAAATGAATATTTATGTCTGTCTTGAATATATTATTCATATGAGAATAATCCTCTTTTTTCTTTGTCAGAGCTGGGTCACAGTTATAGATTACTTAGCTCCTACAGGCCATCAGCCGTAGCTTTTAGAATAAATCCTTTAATATAAACTTATCATATTCCTCCTGATGACCAACGATTGGTAGCGTTTTTGCCATACATTTGTTTCATTTCTAGATTCCATTTTGCTTGTTTTTTTTCATTTTTTCATTATTTAACGACGTCTCTAGAGCACATTGATATTTTTATCATCGGCTATTGGATGTCAAACATATGTTCATTCGGACATATTTGAAGGAAACCCGCTGCTGCCACATAGGCTACTCTTTCTGATAAGCAGCAAGGGGTATTTTATATACTTCATAAACACTTTCCCACAGACAGAACACCACATACAACAGCCTTTGATGAACCAGTTGTGGACTGCTGGTTGGAACAGAAAATAGCCCAAACTGCAAATGTGTCCACTCAGCAGGATCGAGAGGATGACCCATGCCTTCACAGGTGGACGCTCTACCGCTTGAGCTACGTCCTGCTCCTCTATTTTAGATTCCAATGAAAATATTCTATCAAGTATCTTATATTAGATATAATACCATTTTGTGTATTGTGATGTATGCCTTGAATTGGACATCAAACTAAACTACAACCTATGTATGAACAAAAATTCATCCAACAAATAAACGACAAACTATGGCTATTTGCAAAGTTAAGAGACTACATGACACAAGAAATGTCAATACAAATTTTCAAAGGCATGGTGCTCCCATATTTTGACTATGGTGATGTAATCTACATGGGCACGAAAAAAGTACTACCAAAACAACTGCAGATACTGCAAAACAGAGCCCTAAAAATCTGCCTAAAAGTAGACAAACTGCACCCCATCTATGACACACAAAAGAACTAAAGTAAAATTACTAGAAAATAGGAGAATAATTCACCTCAAAACATTAGCATATGACACGGTCAAGACATTAACCTCCTAACGAAACCACAAAGGAACACTAGAGCAAATAACATGCCACTACTAAGGCAGACCAGAAGCCAAATCAAAGCTCACGAAAGGAGCACACTGGAAATGGCTGCCAAGGCATGGAATGCCCAAACGGTAAAGGAAGACAAATTCCTGACCTAAAAACATACACAAAATATCTGTGCAAAATAAGGCTAGGAAACCCCCACTAAGCCACACTGCAAGGGGGCATGTGATATGTCAGAGCCCATCAGTGGGACGGCCAATGGAAGGTAACCATGCCAAAATTAACCAGATAATACACCTAATAACCATGTGCAAGCCTATAATATGTAAATATGAGTAGGCTAGTCTAGTAATAAGAGTAGAAAAAATAAAATATATATATACCAAGAAAATCTAAAAAAACTAACATAGACTACTAACCATACTAAGCAACCACTTACCTGCTACTGTAATACAGGCAATCAAACACCTTATCAGCTACTGTGTGATAAGATCACTCCACCACTACAGCTGGCCAGCATTGAAAACAAGCCTGAGTACTCAAGCTTATATGCTATGGACAGTATAAACACAGCCTCAATATAAAAGAAAAATGGGAAAAAAAATGTAGGTATTCATGATGTCAACCCCGCCTTCTCTAACCTTTACCCTGACATGCTGGCTTACAACAGAGGTTCAAACAGTGGTCCACAACTGGTTCATCAAAGGCTGTGGTATGTGCAGTCCTGTGTCTGGGAAAGTGCATATAAAAGACCCCTTTCTGCTTACCAGAAAGAGTAGCCTATGTGGTGGCAGCAGGTTTCCTACAAAGAAATATGTCAGAATGACCATATGTTTGATGTCCAATAGCCGATGATAAAAATCAATGTGCTCTAGAGGCATCGTTAAATTTTAAAAAAGCTTTCCTTCCCTTTTACAACAGAGGTTCTTGCTGAGGGACCAGCATAACTCAGAACGCACATGGTACCAGTGAGTTAGCACACTATCAGGATAATGTGACTATGTGCAGCCTGATTTCCCAGAGGGGCAGCACTATAAAGTCACAATGAGTGCACACTGTCACAAGTTGGTACCCGTACTGATATGACCTTAGATGTTGCCAGGACCTAAGATTCCAACGCCCAACCAATCAAATTTATCCGGTGCTCAACATTGCTGCTCAGGGACCACTAGAACTGAAATGAGGAATATTGTCTTTTTTTTTCAATTGAAATTTCCCGAGATTAAAAGCTTGTTAAAATATATTATTTAGTTTGTTGGAGTTTTACGACCTGCCACCATCTAAGGTCATATGAGGATGGGTACCGTCTTGTTACAGTGCTCACTGATGTTGACTATATAGTGCTGGTCGCGGTGGCCAAATAGGTAGAGCGCGGGCCTCACGCGTGGGAGATTGGGAGTTTGGTTCCTAGTCGAGTCAAATCAATGACATATACACTTGATACTTATCACTTACTAGCCTGGTGCTCGGCATTAATAGGATAGGGCAAGGACTGGTTAGCTCAGTGTCAGGATAATGTGACTGAATGGGAAATCAGGTCATGTTGCCTGCAGCCTGATTTCCAAGTTGGGCATCACTATTAGAATTACGTCGCAATGAGTTTGCACTGTCACAAGTCGGTACCCATCCTGATATGACCTTAAATGTTGCCACGATGTAAAACTCTAATAACCAACAAACCAACCAACATAGTCAGAGCGATGAATACAAACAATTCCGTCATTGACTGCGCGGATTTGAGAGATCTCTCACCTGAACCGCGTGCTCTCCGATGACCTACTTCATCTACTTCAGTGTGCCTGCAGAAGTTGACCGGCTGAGGGAAAAATCTCTGTAACTACCGCATGTTATAACTCAGTGATGTGTAACCTATCTAAACTTGATTATGGAAGAGCTGAGTGCAAGTTTCCGTTGCGGCCACTTGTCAACAACCTCAACGGATACCGAGCGGCAGGCCTACTGCATGCCAGTCACCGACTGGTTTACAGAGCGATGAATATATATAGTATAGTTATACGAGTCTTACCTTGGTACAGATGATGGATAACTGTTGTTTTACCGAGGTATAAGCCTCGGATAGATGTGGGCTAGGGAGAGGTAAGCACGTCCGGTACCAGCAATCTTAACCTACTTATTGAGGATAAAAATGACTTTCAAACAATGGATACTATTACTTTACCGAAAAGGTACACCAACGGAATAGATGTGGCAGGGTGTGGCGGGAGGGCCCTAGCCCACATCTATCCGAGGCTTATACCTCGGTAAAACAACAGTTATCCATCATCTGTACCAAGGTAAGACTCGTATAACTATACTATTTTACCTCGGTAAACAGCCTCAGGCTAGCCTCAGGCTAGGGAGACCTTTACATAATTCATTTTTATCCTTAATATCATTCTTTCTTATTATTATAACATTCTAAATTTTTGTTCTCACCTATTCTTGTTAGTTGGCGAGAAGACGCTTTGCAACGCCGGTAGGCTTTTCTAGTCGTTTATTATAATGTTTTGCAAACGACTTAGCCGTCTTCCAGCCTGCATGCGCTAGTATTCTTTTCACAGAAATACCAAGCACCCGTGCCTTGGAGACCATGGCTCCTCTAGTTGAGTGGGAAGAGTATTTACTCGTATCCACTCCAGCCAATTTCAACACCGTAATTGTCCATCTGGCAAGTGTGTCTCGTGAAATCGCCTTATGTGGCTTTATAAAGCTCACTAATAGTTGTTGTGATGCACGTAAATCCTTTGTCTTGTATATATAAGCCCGTATGGCCGACACAACACATAATTTCCGATCATTCGGAAAACAGTCTAAGTGAACCGTTGATAAAGGGTCACCTAACGTGTTCGATTTAAGCAATTTTTCTAAATCAAACGTAGCTTGTTGCTTGTCTATTTCTAATCCAGTTAAGGATAAAGCAACAATCGTCTGTCCTCTGTGTCCGGTTACTAACAATAACAGGACCGCGACCTTAAAACCTAACTGTTTTATATCTAACCACGAGTTGTGAGGCCAAGCCTGAAACAACTTAAATACTATAGAAACATCCCAAAACCGACTATACTTTGGTTTTGGAGGATTCCTTTGATAAATTGAACGAAGTAAATAACAAATAACATAATGTTTTCCAACTGTTTCGCCATCAATTCTAGGTAATATAATTGATAACGCACACCTCGCCGCATTAATCGATCCAAAGGAAAGTCCTTCATCCTCTAGAGAACGAAGAAACCGAGCTACTTGTGAAATCTTTGGATTTGTTGGCTTAACTTTCATTAACAAACAATGTACACCCCATTTCTTTAAATAGGTTGTATACATTTTGACAGTTCCTGGCCTCCAGGCATCCGATACTATCCTATCCTCAGTAATTCTGTCCAATCCAAATTGCTGTAGCTGCTTCCTTAGAAAAGGAATGCCAATAGGGGCGTCGTTGACACGTCGCCGTGAACCACTAGCGGTCCGTGGTGCGTCAGATTCCCGAGTTTTCTTGGGAATCGTATACGATCTTTTGCCAGTTGTGAAACTGCTGGCAGCCAAGGTTGCGTGTCCCAATCGGGCACCACCAGTATCGCATGTGTCCCTTCCAAGCCGATTTTTCTCACTACTCGGCTGATAATGCTAAATGGTGGGAAAATATAAAAATAATTATTTTCCCAGGTAATAGCAAACGCATCTACTTTCCAAGCATCCGGTTCAGGATGCCAAGAAACATAACAGGGTAACTTGTTATTATTTCGTGATGCAAATAAGTCAACTTCAGGTGTACCCCATTTTTCACAAACGAAGTTAAACAAATGTGTAGAGAGAGACCACTCTAAATGGTCATGGAAATTTCTACTTTTATAATCTGCAAGTGTATTTTGTGACCCTGGAATATGCGCTACAGTCAGCCAGACTTGTTGAGCCTGTGCCCAGTTCCAAATCAGTTTAGATAACTGATTGCAAGACTTTGATTTGGTTCCACCCATGTTACGAATATATGCCATGGCAGTAGTATTATCAGTTAGTATTCTAACCTGTGATTTATTTATCTTTACTAAACTACGTAAGCCCAGATAAATAGCACGCAATTCTAGTGCATTAATATAGTCTGATTTTTCATCATCAAGCCATCTACCTCCTGTTGTGACCCCATCTCGATGAGCTCCCCAACCTTCTAACGAAGCATCAGTAGTAATTACTGTATTAGGTTCCGCCATGCGGATTGGATTTGGTGAACTTGCTATATGTTGCATCCACCATCCAATATCCTGTAACCCTTCTTGCGAAATAAACATCTTTCGCTCAAAATTGCCTTTAGTTCGTGTTAACGCTAAATTTTTATCTATTTCTAGCGACTTAATAT
>JASIRB010004022.1:0-15713 GCA_030323885.1 Branchipolynoe longqiensis | reverse complement strand
GGTTAAGATTGCTGGTACCTCACGTGCTTCCTTCTCCCTAGCCCACGTCTACCCGAGGCTTATACCTCGGGAAAACAACAGTTATCCATCATCTATACCCAGGTAAGACTCGTATAACTATACTCTATATATATATATATATATATATATACATATATATATATATATATATACAACAGCCGCAGAGCACAACTTGATGACTAAAATTACGGAAAGCGATACAGTCCAGTTAATCTTATACATATACGTATACGTGCGAACACGGTTATATATATATGTATATATATATATACATGCATACATACATACATGCATACATACATACATACGTACGTACGTACGTACGTACTTACGTACGTACGTACGTACGTACGTGCATGCATGCATGCATGCATTCATGCATGCATACATACATACATACATACACACATACATAATACGTACATACATACATACATACATACATACATACATACATACATACATACATACATACATACATACATACATACATACGTACATACATACATACAACATATATAATTATTCATGTTGTACGGCAACATGGGTAATTCGCGCGCGGAAAAAAGTGATGCTGCCGCCCCCTGGGTTCGAGTCCTAAATCGCCATTTCATGTAAGCTCTTGGTCCGCGATGTGGTTTGGACTGTATCCCCTATATATATATATATAATATTCCCGTGCGGATGGTCAGTAATTCGATTTCCGGTCGAGTCAAGCCAGTGACTTACAAAATGGATACTTGTCGCTACCTAGCCTGGCGCTCTGCATTACTAGGGTAGGACAAGGACTGGTGCTCTGCATTACTAGGGTAGGGCAAGGACTGCATTACTAGGGTGGGGCAAGGACTGGTTAGCTCAGTATCATGATAATGTGATGGAGCGGGAAATCGGGTCTATGGTGCAGGCGACCTGGTCCCCCAGTGGGGCAGCACTATAAAGTCGCCATCAGCGCGCCCTGTCAGAAGTCGGTGTCCATCCTGATATGACCTTAGATATTGCCAGGATGTAAAAACGCCCAACAAACGAACCAAATCTAGATACATCTAGTTCTAGAATTATCTAGACCTAAATGCAGAGAATGTGAGTTGTCAACAAGAACTTGATTAAGAGGCCTGCATACCATGAATGCTGGACGTTACCCAACAAGAACTTGATTAAGAGGCCTGCATACCATGAATGCTGGACGTTACCCAACAAGAACTTGATTAAGAGGCCTGCGTACCATGAATGCTGGACATTACTCAACAAGAACTTGGGTAAGAGGCCTGCATAGCATGAATGCTGGACGTTACCCAACAAGAACTTGATTAAGAGGCCTGCGTACCATGAATGCTGGATGTTACCCAACAAGAACTTGATTAAGAGGCCTGCATGCCATGAATGCTGGATGTTACCGAACAAGAACTTGATTAAGAGGCCTGCATGCCATGAATGCTGGACATTACCCAACAAGAACTTGATTAAGAGGCCTGCGTACCATGAATGCTGGACGTTACCCAACAAGAACTTGATTAAGAGGCCTGCGTACCATGAATGCTGGACGTTACCCAACAAGAACTTGGGTAAGAGGCCTGCATACCATGAATGCTGGACTTTACCCAACAAGAACTTGGTTAACAGGCCTGCATACCATGAATGCTGGACATTACCCAACAAGAACTTGATTAAGAGGCCTGCATGCCATGAATGCTGGATGTTACCCAACAAGAACTTGGTTAAGAGGCCTGCATACCATGAATGCTGGACATTACCCAACAAGAACTTGATTAAGAGGCATGCATACCATGAATGCTGGACGTTACCCAACAAGTACTTGATTAACAGGCCTGCATGCCATGAATGCTGGACGTTACCCATTCTCTGTGCTTGCTACGAACCTACAAAAATAATCTGACATTGTCATTAGGAGTTAGTAGATGTGGGCTGAGTAGTGGTTTTAAACGGGGAAGCTGTGTTCGATTGAGAAGATACTAAACTCAATCAGGATGGGAGAGAGTTCCGGTTGTGAAATGGATCAGCCAACAAAAGACTCACTGACAACACGAAATAGAGCTGATGGAGTAGCGTAAATTATCATCACATTTAACTTATATAGGATCGAATACATCAAGATGCATAAGATCCAGGGCGTCCAACGGACAATATCATGTAGTATATAAATAGGCGGAGAACTGTTTTATGGTCACTCATTTCGTAGACAAGATGTATGTATACTCATATATATCCGTATATATACCCATGTATACCAATATTTATATATATACCAATATATGTATATACCAATATATATATATATATATATATATATATATATATATATATATATGTGTGATATAACCTATTATATGAATATAAATTGACGGAGGCATGTATCTTATAATTATTATTATTTATTATTTGTACGACTGAATAATTACCTGCCTCTCTGCCTATATACCAATATATACCAATATATATCTATATATATCTATATATATATATATCTATATATATATATATACATACCAATATATATAATCTGACCATCCGAGCAGATCTGGAGGCGGTAGTGACCAGACACAGCAGGTATCAGGGTGGCCAGGAGCCACTCACAGGTGGCACCATAGTGGCAGAAGCAGGAACTAACGCATATGACAGTAGGAAAGTAGGTAATAACTAATATATAGAAGAGAACTGATAAGTGGTAGTGTCCTTGTTTATATTCCCATAATAGATTATAGAGCATATACATATATATGGTGTATAACGTATTAACTATTATGCGAGTATAAAAATACGAAGGGAATTTCCTATTATTCTATATTATTATTATTACTTCATACCATTGTTATTCTCCGTAAGACTATGCACTTGACCGGTGGCGCCACCTGCACTCACCCCACCCTCCACCTGGCCGACATTGTCAGTCGTGCTGGAGGATTTTATATATAATATATAACAGCTCCAACCAAGGCGGATGTTCACTTCAAATTGAATCATTTACTCCGTGAACTGTTACCTAAAAGCGCTACCCACTGTTTGATGTTTAAACTCACCATGTCCAGTAATAAAATGCACTATTTTGTCTCGTTTTTCAAAGACTAACTGTTTTATCTCTTCTCTTCCAGTTTGAGAACTTAATGGACGATGTAAGTACACTTTCTCTTCTATTTTCTCAAAGTTAATAGGTAGCAAATATGCTTGGAGGGCCCCTTAAGGGTGGACTTTTTTACTTGTGTTCTGGATCTTCGTTGGCACATTGGCCTCCTATGTTGAGGAGGCATGCATTGTATAGAGTAGGTTTTCTTTCAGGTTGTAGGCGTAGTTTCGGGGAGCGGGACGTAGCTCAGGTGGTAGCGTGTCCACATGTGAAGGTGTCGGTCATCCTATCGATCCTGCTTAGTGGACCCATTTGCAGTTTGGGCTATTTTCTGTTCCAACCAGTGGTCCCTAACTGGTTCATCATAGGCTGTGGTATGTGCTGTCCTCTCTGTGGGAAAGTGCATATAAAAGACCCCTTGCTGCTTATCGGAAAGAGTAGCTAGCCTATGTGGTGGCAGCAGCTTTCCTCCAAAGAAATATGTCAGAATGACCATATGGTTGACGTCCTCTAGCTGATGATAAAAATTGATGTGCTCTAGAGGTGTCGTTTAATAAAAGAAGCTTTACTTTTTTTGGTGTGGTTTCAAGGCCGACATAGACTTGTTGAATGTCGCTTGTAACGTTGGAACTTAATTTTACCCTGTTGGGTCTTTGTGGGGTGGGTGGTAACACTGAAATGTTGATCCTGTTCAACTCAGCATGAATGTATGCATACTTACTTATAATTATATACCTACTTGCATACATACATGGTTACATGCATATATACAGACATGCAGACATGGATAGATGCCAATGCAAGTATGTAAGCATGCAAGTATGTATGCATACATACTTGCATGCTTACATATTTGCATGTATACATACTTGGGTGCATACATATTTACAA
Source organism: Branchipolynoe longqiensis (assembly GCA_030323885.1). Classification (NCBI taxonomy): domain Eukaryota; kingdom Metazoa; phylum Annelida; class Polychaeta; order Phyllodocida; family Polynoidae; genus Branchipolynoe; species Branchipolynoe longqiensis. Next base: position 11,722 of record JASIRB010004022.1, on the reverse strand, counting down.
GCATCCATGCTTGCATGTATACTTGCATACATATTTGCATGCATATAGACATACATATATCATCATCATCATCATCATGCTGTCGGTCGCGATACGACAAAGACTGCTTTCATTACTTGACTGACTGCCCTGCTCCACATTTCATGAAAGCTGCCTGCAAAAGTGTTGAAGTGCTGCTGGCTTTTGCAAGTTACCAGCGGCACTCTCTCGGGGAGCAAATAGAGGTTTCACACCGGCAAGAACATGTCAAGACAGGCGCAAAACTATTTGTCCCTGCAGTGGCTGGTCGGGAGATGTTGGGAGTTCCATACATCAACCGCCCTTAATGCTGCCACAGTGACATGGTTTTCTGTTTAGGGTTTGCTCCCTTAGCCTTCGGTTCTGTCAAGAACCTGTACCATAAGGCAGTGGTTTACAACTCTGCAGGGCAGGGGCGTCAAACTCCCTGAGGTATTGCAAAGAGATGTGGGTTCGAACCCACATCTCTTTGCATTCCGGGCCAGTGTGCTAACCATTACACCACCTAGGCTCCCTGATATCAACACACTACCCATGCCTACCTGTCTATGTGGTTACTTGCCTGAGAGGTCAGTGCAGCCTACTACACTTGTCCCCCTGGAATTGTAAGTGTTTTAAATAGTCATTTAATGCTTACAATTACATCCATACAGGCAATGCACTTACACATACATACACAGGGTTGTTGAACCTACCATACAGCACGTAGCTTGTACAGGATCATGGTCATGGCAACCAGTGTTGTGGGGGTGATGAAAATGGGAAATATTGCGCCTAGAGTGGGACTTGAACCCACATCTCTTTGCACTCCAGGCCAGTGTGTTAACCATTACACCACCTAGGCTCCCTGATATCACCATTCTACCTACAGCTACCTGTCTATGTGGTTACTTGCCTGAGAGGTCAGTGCAGCCTACTACACATGCATACATACACACATACGGACATACAAGCATATTTACATATTTACATACTTTAGGGTAATCGTCATAATCTATCTTACTTCAGTTTGAAGTAACTTTTATTTCAAACCACTAACCTTAGAGATATTTGAAGTAAAAACATGGCAAATTAACATTTGCAAGCAAGTCAAAATTGACACCATAGGATTCGGCAGTAACAGGTTCTATTAAATTGACTCAATATTCCCTTCTATTCAGCCGCAACTGCTTAATAAGTGCACCAGTATCTAAGTTGGATATATAGAATCAAATCTAGGTTAAGAGCTTTTGTTCAGAAATTTGAATCTCTCGTCGGACTGTGCAGCTTTAAGATGTATAACTAATGGACATTTCAAATTATATTTATTTAAAAGTGACGGTGACTGCTACCCTAGGGGCACATTTTTGTCATTATCCTGTACCAGCCACCAGCCAGCTCCAGATACTAATGGACCCTGCGGTCCAATCACCACCCTCTCTGTAATCACGTGACCGACGGCACTTCCGGCCGTGCCTTCCTCTCCATGGTCCTGTGTGCCGTTCACTCACCGGACGAGATGGTTGAATAGCTAGCTAAGAGTAAGAGCGCCGGCTGGTTTCTCGCATGGCAGGTCGTGGGTTCGAACCCCAGCCGAGTCAAATCAACGATGTTTCCGGGTTGGTTTTGTTCTGTTTGGTATATTGCGGTTTCATATCTCACTTGTTTAATGTAGTCTTTCTATGGTAAATGAAATTTCTCTGTCCTCAAACAATGTCATGGTTTTACTGTACAGCGCATGAGAACGGCTCCTGCTAGTGAAGGCCCTGTATTATATTATTATTATTATAATTAGTTGAGATCTGCTTCTCTCAGCTGGAATAGGTCACACAGACAGTGTAGTAGTGATTAGGGAAGGGAATAACAGATAGTGGCAACAGAGGGGAGGAAGGATAGAGGGAGGGACAGAAGGAGAGGGGGAGAGAAGGAGAGAGGGGGAGAGAAGGATGGAGGGAGTGTGAGACGGAGGGAGGGAGTGTGAGAAGGGTGGAGGGGGTGAGAGAGGGAGGGAGGGAGAGAAGGATGGAGGGAGGGAGAGAAGGGGGGGGAGTGAGAGAACGATGGAGGCAGTGAGGGAGGGAGAGAAGGAGAGGAGAAGGGATGGGGAGAAGGAGAGGGGGAGGGGAGAAGCATGGAGGGAGAGGAGAGAGGGAGGTAGAGGTTTCGGTATTATTAGGATATGGCAAGGACTGGTTGGCTCAGTGTCAGGATAATTTGACTGAGTAGGATATCAGGTCATGGTGCTGGTGGCCTGGTCTCACAGTGGGGCAGCAGTATAAAGTCGCCATGAGTGCACACTGTCACGAGTCAGTACCCATCCTGATATGACCTTAGATGTTGCCAGGACGTAATGCTCCAACAACCAACCAACTAATCGTTGGGCATTCCTCTCCACCACAACGTCGGCTTATTGAGGTGGGAGGGGGGATGAGAGGAAGGGGGGGGGGGAAGGGGTGGGGGAGGCACTTGAAAGGAGAGTTGGGTCACAGCCTGCTTTCGTGATTGCCAAATTACCAATATTGCGACTGGCGTTTAGGCTGCGCGCGCAGGTTGGAAGGGATGTGGGGCGGGAGGGTGGTGGTGATGTGGGTGTGTGGGGTGTGCCGGGGGGATGAGTGGGTGGGGGGGGAGGGATAATGGATACATGCAAGTTGCTTTGCCGGATGTTTTTTTTGTTATAGAATTGCGCCTGATTCCACCAGGATGCTAAATTAACCACTACACTCCCCGAAAACCAGCTTCAGCAACTCTGCATTTCCGGTTTAATATACCTAATGTGGTGGCCGAATCGGTAGAGCGCAGGCCTTCCGTGTGGAAGGTCGGGAGTTCAATTCCCAACCATTGACTTACAAAATTGATACTTGTCGCTTCATAGCCAGGCACTCTGAATTATTAGGATAGGGCTAGGACTGGTTGGCTCGGAGTCAGGATAATGTGACTGAGTGGGATATCAGGTTATGGTGCTGGTGACCTGGTCTCCCAGTGGGGTAGCAACATAAAGTCGCCGTGAATCCGCACTGTCACAAGTCGGTACTTGTCCTGATAATGACCTTAGATGTTGCCAGGATATAAAGCTCGAACAACCATCCAACTAATCTGCTTTAATAATAATAATAATAATATATTAATAATAATAGCAGCATTAGCATTATCGTTACTTTTTGTTTGATAATTGCTTATCAAACATATTGATTTAATGGGCTATAATTATAAAGGTAGGATTCCATATAACCGAGGATTCCATATAAGCTAGGATTCCATATAGGCTAGGATTCCATATATATACAATGTATGCGGTATGTAAATGTGAATGCTTACGAGGTATACAGGAACTTTTCGCTATTTGTAATGGAAATGCAAGACTCGGTTGACATTTGCGGCAATCGCTTCAGGTCGCAACTCAGTGTGAATGCGAACCGAGTGTGCCATTTCTAATATAAACAGCGAAAAGTTGCCGCATACCTTGTAAACATTTGCATACCGTGTATATGGAATCCCAAGTTACGGCTGTATCCGAATGTCTTACAGTGCCTCATATACCCAGGTGGTCACCTACCTGTCCAATTACTGACAAGGCTCAGCGTTGCCTAAAATGGCTGTCACACCTCGCCGGATTGAGCAACGGACAGAATTGTCTAGTCCGGTGGTGATGAGTATTAAGATGTGTCAAAATGTTGCGCTATCGGGTCCGCTGGACGAACGGACATGAAACGGACATGAAACGGACATGAAACGGACATGAACGGATAGCCAACGGACGAAACAAACTCAAACCGGACAAGAACTGTAGGCATCAATCCGGTGGCATCCATTCCTAGTTTTGTGCATGTTCAAAACTTGTACGGACACAAGCCAGACATTGTTCGTTTTCTGTCCATTTCCCCCAATCCGGTGAGATGTGACAGGGCCTTAGCTTTGATGATCGGATGAGAACCAGTGTTTCAAGGTTCTTCTTACTGACAAGATTCATAAAAAAGAAAAAGTCCATGTTTGGTCATTTCATTTGAAGCTGCATAGTCCGATGAAGCATCAAATTGTCAAAACCAAAATAATGATATAGATTTGACTCTACATATCTAACTTAGGTATTGATGCACTTATTAAGCATTTGTTGCCACTTTATTTTGTTGTGTGATGACTTTCTTTACCCCGGTCATAACGGATAAGTGTATTAACACTTGTTTTCATCGCTGGCTGGAGAACTGTTTTGTGTTTGTTTGGTTTTCTGGCTTGCTCGAGTGAAACCAATTACTTAAAATTTGATACTTGTTGCGTGCTAGCCAGGTACTCAGCATTATTAGGATAGGACAAGGACTGGTTGGCTCAATGTTAGGATAATGTGACTGAGTGCGATAAAACAATTTATAAGGCCATGACACTGGTGGCCAGGCTTGAATTCACAGTGGACAGGCTTGAATTATTCACAGTCTATCCGAACAGCACACCATCGGGACAAGTGGAGAACCATTGCATCCAACCCTCGACTAGAGGACGGAACTATTGATTGATTGATTGACACTGGTGGGCTGGTCTCCCAAGTCGGTACCCATCCTGATATGACCTTAGACGTTGCCAGGAGGTAAAACTCCAACAACACCAAACAACCATCTCCCTAATATCAGAGAGCGTGTATATAAACAGATGAGAGGGACAACTCCCGCGAAAAACGGTAACACAGGCTACAGTGGCGTTCCTGGCGGTTAGTGTTGAACAAGCCATGAGTTTGCCGGTACGCTCAATGCAAAACATTTGTTTTTATTCAAAATTAATAGAAATCCAGAAGCCTAACCTTATCAATTTAATATAATCCTTTTGGTAAACATCTTTTCTATATGTCTTCCAAGCGGTTTGTTTCTATGTGGTGTAGTTTTAGAGATATTTAACGTTTTCTGTATGAAGATTGCTCACCGCCATTGACAATGCCTTGAGTTTGCCGTACGTGTAGTGCAAAACGTGTATTTTATTCAAAATTAATAGAAATTCAGAACCCTAGCCATGTAAATTTAATATAGTCTCATTGTTAAATATGTTTTCTATATGTGTTCCAAACAGTTTGTTTCTATGTAGTGTAGTTTTAGAGATATTTCACTTTTTCTGTACGAAGACTGCTCAAGGCCATTGACAATGCCTTGAGTTTGCCGTACGCGTAGTGAAAAACGTCAGTTTTATTCCAAATTAATAGAAATCCAGAACCCTAACCATATCAATTTAATATAATCTTGTTGGTAAACATGTTTTCTATGTGTATTCCAATCAGTTTGTTTCTAGGTGTTGTAGTTTTAGAGATATTTAACGTTTTCTGTATGAAGATTGCTCACTGCCATTGACAATGCCTTGAGTTTGCCCATATGCGTAAACTGTTCAACAACCACCACTTGGAGCGCCACAGTCGGCAGCTGTTACATGGTGTAGTATGGGAGTTGTCCCTCTCATCTGTATACACGCTCTCTGCTAATATTGCGTTTGAGTAATGCGTATTGACCAAGGCATAGCCCGGGTCGATCGATCCTCATCTGAAGTCCCTCGGTCCTCGAGCCCCCATATCGAGCAATAACTGCTTCCTATGTGTGTATTCTACTCGGGCCACGTAACACGTAACACGTGTCTACGTGCGTGTCGAGGTGGCGTTTCCTGGCCCTGTGGTGGAGGAGACGGCTGAGGTGGCACATAGCAGACATCGTCTAGTTCAATAACCACTATCCACATTGGCTGCTACTGCTGGTACTAGTGCTAGGGCTGGCCGCCATGTTGTGACGTCATGGGAGTGAAGCCATCTGGCAATAAGTAACAGCGCACTAACACGCCTGGTAAATGTCAGCGGATAATAAGTGTGGGTCCAGGGCCGGTGTTGCAGTTTCCGCGGCACACCAGTTTGCGAGTTTGCGAGGGACACATTTATTCAAATGCATTGTCAATGGCTGTGAGTGATCTTCATACAGAAAAAGTCAAATATCTCTCAAAGTATACCACCTAGAAACAAACGGCTTTGCACACATACAGAAAACATATTCACCAAACAGATTATATTAAATTTAAAATGTTAGGGTTCTTGATTTCTATTAATTTTGAATAAAACTAATGTTTTGCACTGTGCTTACCATCAAACTCAAGGCATTGTCAATGGTGGTGAGCAATCTGCATACAGAAAATACAGCAAAAGTGAAATATCTCTAAAACCACACCACCTAGAAACAAATCGCTTGGTACACATATAGAAAACATTTTCACCAAAACCATTATATTAAATTTATAAGGTTAGTGACGATGCTTTCCGATTTTCATGCATGCGCAGAAGCGATGTGTCCCTCGCAAACTGGTGTGCCGCGGAAACTGCAACACCGGCACACCGGGACGCAACCGGAAGTGGATGTACCGGCCACTCACTCGTATTGCCTGTCTAAGGATTGATATATAAACCTCCCACCGATATATGTATATATACATATATATATATATATATGAAGAGTTGCCGCACAAAACCACGTAAAATCCAATCCAAGAATTTAATTAAAATAACAGATTTTTATTCAAAGAACTTTAATTCTTATTAATTCCACTTTTCTTGTGATGATATTATTATGGAACAATGAATGAAAAAAGTAAGTGTTATATATAATGACAATTGTGAATAAGTAAAATTGTGTTGGTTGTATTACTTCCCCCCCCCCCCCCTTTTTACATCTTGGAATGTATAAATCTATGGTGGTGATATGTAAATTTTCACATTTTCACTGTAGCACAAAATCATATACGTATACTTTTGATATATTTTGTGGGATAGATCAAACATATGTAGTATTGCTCACATACTTGTAGTGGTCTGCACTGACCTCAGGCAAGGAGCCACATATACAGGTAGGCGTGGGTAGAATAGTGATATCAGGGAGCCTAGATTGTGTAATGGTTAGCACACTGGCCCAGAATGCAAAGAGATGTGGGTTCGAGTCCCACTCTAGGCACAATATTTTCCATTTTCATCACCCCCCCCACGACACTGGTTGCCGTGACTATGATCCTGTACAAGCTACGTGCTATATGGTTGTTGAACCTGCCCTGTGTATGTATGTGTAAGTGCATTGCCTGTATGTGTGTAATTGTAAGGATTAAAAGACTTGCAATTCCAGGGGGATGAGTGTCGTAGTCTTCACTGACCTCTCAGGCAAGTAGCCACATAGACAGGTAGGCGTGGGTAGTATGGTGATATCAGGGAGCCTAGGTCTTGTAACGGTTAGCAAACTGGCCCGGAATTCAAAGAGATGTGGGTTCGAGTCCCGCTCTAGGCGCAATATTTCCCATTTTCATCACCGCCCACGACATACTTAATACACAGAAGCAGCGAGAATTATTTGACTAGCTATCAATAAAAGAAAGAAAGAATTAATTATCAGCATCGTAACGTGGACACCAAATATGTGATGCCTAGTTTAAGAGAATTACCCATATATACTCGGTTTACCTGCACTATTGCCTCGTTATTCTTTCACCAAATTAATGGGTTTTCACCGCAGGTCTTACTACTGTACCTGTAGATTTGCAGGTGGCATCCTGTCTTTCTTTATCAGCTCCTTCTCCCCCCCCCCCCGCCCCCCCCCCACAGACACATTAACCGGAAGTGGTATTGGCGCATGCGCCCATATGGGCTAGTGCAGGAGCGTATGGCAACTGGTTTTATCACTGAACTACTATACTAAGGTCCGACCCCCAAGAAATTCATTTGTTTGTCAAAATTTATCTAAAAAGTTAGCCATTTTAAATAAAAGTTACTTCAAACTAAAGTGAAGCAGATTATAACGATGAACCTCATATATTTATCTCAGAAAATGTCAGAAATTCAAAACCTTCGTACTATGCAACTTTAAGAAAATCTGACAATTCTCAAACCTCGTGTGAATAGACTGCCACTCTCCAAGCACATATTTGGCTATAATGCCTACGTAGAGCAAAACTCTGCCGGAGAGTTTGATTCAACATATAAGCAGACATCGTCCAGAACAATGCTGAGAGATGTGCATTTGGACTGTTGAACAGACACGACAGAAGTTAAAACAACTTTTGCATTTAGATCTGGATTTAGCTCTAAAGTAGATGTCATTTACCTTATTTTATTCACATTTATATTATCTATGATGATTCATTATAAGCAGAACAAATACAATGGGAAGAGTTCATCAGTAAGTTTATACGTGTATAATAGTTGCCTACATAAATAAGGAACAAGGAGAACATGGTTTTTTTAATTTAATTTTTTTTTTATTGAGGATGTATTTATATTGTCCATAGCATATAAGCCCGGGTACCCAGGCTTGTTTTCAATGCTGGCCAGCTGTAGTGTTGGTGTTATCCTACCATACAGTAGCTGCTGATAAGTACTTTGATTGCCTGCATTTGAGTAGCAGATAGATAATTGGTTGGTATGGTTAATAGCCTATGTTAGTTTTTTTATATTTTCTTGGCATATATGTATTATATTTTGTTCTACTCTTATTACTAGACTAGCCTACTCCTATTTACATATCATAGGCTTGTACGTACCTGTGTGGTGTGTTATCTGGCTACTCTTGGCATGGTTACCTTCCATTTGGCGTCCCGCTGGTGGGCCGTGACATATCACATGCACCTTTGCAGTGCAGTGGAGGTAGCTTAGTAGGTAGATGTGTGTAGGTATATATTGGTGGGTGTGGAGGATATATTCTCTGGCTAGAGGAAATGACTCTTCCGGCTTATTATACTCGTATAATGGCTGATACAGCATATATAGCTCGTCGGGGGAAGTTCTTGTTGATATATTTGACACTTCTTTTTGAAATTTGGATCTATGAAGCTCTAGATTCAGAACTGGAGTAAAGAGTTTTCTCGTGTATACTGGTTTGTGTGTGTGTGGATATGTGTGTGTAGGCATGCGGGTGGATAGATATAGATGGGTGCCTGTAGATGGGTGTGTTGGGTAGGTGTGTGTGTGGGTAGGTAGGAGTGGGTGGGTGTGAGTAGGGGTGTGGGTAGTTAAGTGTGTGAGTAGGTGTGTGGGTGGGTGTAGGTAGGTAGCTAGGTGGGTGGGTGTGGGTAGGTGTGTGTGTGTAGGTAGCTAGGTGTGTGTGTGGGTAGGTGTGTGTGTGGGTAGGTGTGTGTGTGGGTGTAGGTAGATGTGTGTGTAGGTAGCTAGGTGTGTGTGTGGGTAGGTGTGTGTGTGGGTAGGTGTGTGTGGGTAGGTAGCTAGGTTGTTAGGTGTGGGTGGCTTGGTGTGTGTGTGTGGGTAGGTGTGGATAGCTTGGTGTGGGTGTTTGAGTAGCTGTATGTGGATAGGTGTATGTGTGTGTATGGTCAGGTATGTGTGGATGTTTGTAGGTGTGTGTGGGTGGGTAGCTAGGTGTGTGTAGGTCTGTGTGGCTAGCTAGGTGTGTGTGGGTGTAGGTAGATATGTGTAGGTAGGTAGGTGTGTGTGGGTGTAGGTAGATGTGTGTGGGTAGGTGTGTGTGGGTAGGTGTGTGTGTGGGTAGGTAGCTAGGTTGGTGGGTCTGGGTAGCTTGGTGTGGGTGTGTAAGTAGCTGTATGTGGGTAGGTGTATGTGGTTAGATGGGTGTGGGTAGGTTTATGTAGGTGTAGGTAGATATGTGTGTAGGTAGCTAGGTGTGTGTGTGTGGGTAGGTGTGTATGTGGGTAGGTGTGTGTGTGGGTAGGTACCTAGGTTGGTGGGTGTGGATAGATTGGTGTGGGTGTGTGAGTAGCTGTATGTGGGTAGGTGTATGTGTGTGTATGGTCAGGTATGTGTGGATGTGTGTGTAGGGGTGACGTGCAGTAGCTGGTTTCCGGCGACCCGTCCCACATATGCCTAGCGATATTGAAAGGAATGTGGGCTCTCAACATTACGGACGCTATTTACCAGCGAAATCAGAGTAGACTATATACCCAGCCTAAACCGATAGCCAGCCCCACTCAGGGATCGTCTCTCACTGAGACGTCATTTAAAAAATATATATTTGTATTTAATGGCGTAGCAATCGCAGAGCAGATGTACAACATATATATATATATATATATATATATTATATATATATTTATATATATATATATTTATATATGTTGAAATACTCATTGTAATTCCCCAGTATGCATATATATATATAACTGTGCATATATTATATATATATATATATATATATATATATATAATATCTAGTTTATATATTTATATATTATATAGTGTATGTTGTGTATATCTTGTGTATAGTGTGAAAGAATTCAATTCCAGGGGGACGAGTGTAGTGGTCTGCACTGACCTCTCAGGCAAGGAGCCGCATATACAGGTAGGCGTGGGTAGTGTGTTGATATCAGGGAGCCTAGGTGGTGTAATGGTTAGCACACTGGCACGGAATGCAAAGAGATATGGGTTCCAGTCCCGCTCTAGGCACAATATTTCCTATTTTCATCACCCCCATGACAATAGTAATAAAAGTTTATATTGTGTATATTGTAGCTTCCTCATTGGATTTGTAGGAAGCCAGTTCTCTTCCTGATTCCGCGATCGCGACCAGTCATATGTACATATCTGTATGTCTATGTGTGTATGTATGCATATATTACTTATTAGATTATACTTCGGTAATTAACTCCTTCCAAAATATAATTATTTATTGCTCTCGATATGTCTCTCGCACATGGTTTTCTTTAAAAAGAAAAAGTAATGATTTCAAATGTCCACAAAACTGGGGCTAAAGAATTCCGACGTGGTTGTGTAGGTTGTGTAACCCGGGTACGGACGGTGGGGTGGAGATGGGGGGGGGGGGGGTCGGGGATGGAGGTTGGACTGAATGGACTGTCTCCAAGCGGAACTGTGGAACAGTTCTGCCCCAATGCCAGACCTGAAATATTGCAGACAGTACAGCGCACCGACACCGGCACTGCCGGGCTCGCGATCCACTATGAGGGGCAGCAGTGTGTGTGTGTGTGTGTGTGTGTGTGGATGGTGGGTAGGGGGACGGAAGGTGAGTGTAATGGGAAGGTATGGGTGTGTGGGAACGGTGTGTGGGTTAAATATATGAATGGGTGGGTGTGGAAGGAAGACGGGTGGTGTGGGTGTGGGGGGGGGGGGCGGTCAGGATGGTGTGATGGCTGGAGGGGAGGGTGTGTGGGTGGAGGGAGATGATGTGAGTGTGAGTGGGAAGGATGGTGGGTGGGTGTGCGTGTGGGGGGAGGGGAAGGTGAAGGATGGGTGGTGCGGAGGGTGTGCTTCTCGGGGGAGAGGGTTGATGTGGGAGGGGGGAGGGGGGGTGTGCATGTGTTTTAGTTTTTTGGGGAGTTTTCAGTCGCATTAGTGCGCTGAAGGCTGCAAATCTGCAGCACTGTATGGGCACTGCCGAAAGCGGTCCCATGTGGTCGGGAGTTGGCTTCCAATGGGTAGTGTCAGAGAAAATGGAGGGGATGGGGGGAGGGGGGGGGGGGGAAGAAAGGAAAAAGGCAGCCTAAGAGCGCAACCACAGTCCTCTGAGAGGGCATGGGGAGGCTGGGTGGTTGGTGTAGTTTAACACCCCTGTAAGACCCTAGGCCATACCAGGATGTGCACCGACTTGTGACAGCGTGCACTCATGGTGACGTGATAGTGCTGCCCCACTGGGAAATCAGGCCACCAGCACCATGACCTGATGTCCCACACAGTCACATTATCCTGATACTGTGCACCCAGTCCCTGGGTGTGCGTGTGAGGGATGGGGATGGTGTGGGATGGGGAGGG
>JASIRB010000512.1:0-26583 GCA_030323885.1 Branchipolynoe longqiensis | reverse complement strand
TGTGTGAAACTGCATGGGTGTACATGGGCGTGTGGGTGTGTGGGTGGGGAAGGATCTGGATGTGTGTGGGTGTGGCGGTGTGGTGCATGGGGTGTGCATGTGTTGGGGCGAGGGTGTGAGTATGAGGGTGTGGGTGGGGGCAGGTGCGTGGGTGTGGCATGTGGCTGTGCGGTGTGGGGGTGAAGGCGTGGGTGTATGAGTGTGTGTCTGGCGGTAGGGAATGGCAGTGATTAATGGACAGGGGGGATGTAGGCTTTGGATAATCTGTGGTCTGCTTCAATATTACTAGCCAACATGGGAGTTACAAGGATATTGTTGTGCATCCCACACACCTACCAACTTACACCCACACATGCACTCACACCCACCCACACGCACACCCACTCAAACATCCCAGACACCCAAGTATCCAAGCATCTCAACCACCCGCACACCCCGACACCTCACACACACTTACACAGACCTCACACCACACACAGGAAGACATGACATGGAGGACACACACCACACACACCAAACACACCACACACTACACACCACACACACCACTCATACCACACACACCCGACTCACCACACTCAGCACACACACCACACACCATACACACCACACACACCACGCTCGCCACACACACCACACACACCACACTTACCATACACACCACCCACACCACACATATCACACTCACCAGACACACCACCCTCACCACCACATACACCACACACAACACACACACCACACGCACCAGGCTCACCAAACACCACACACATCACACTCACCATACACATCACACACCACACTCACCACACACCACACGCACCACACTCACCATGCTCAGCACCACACATACCACACTCACCACACTCACCACACCCCACATACAACACACACCACAATCACCATACACACCACACACACCACACACCACACTCACCACACACCACACCCACCACACTCACCACACTCACCACACACCCACCACACTCACCACACACACCACACACACCACACTCACCACACACACCACACACACCTAACAAACCTAATCCACCCAACCCACCTCAAATTCGGACACCTAATTGCCAACCAAGTTCAAGCCCCCCCCACCCCCACCACCACCACCATCACCACCACACCCCCACACCACCTCACCACCTCACCTGCATACCCCCTTCCACACCTCCAACCCCACCTGCACCCCCATACCCACATCCCCCACACACCTTCACAATGTGGACAATGGCAACAGTCCCCCCTCCCCACCCCTTCCCGCCCACACACGTGCAAACTCACCCACCCACCGAACCACTCACCCTCCCACCGAACCACTCACCCACCCACCCATCCCCACCGAACACACCCACAACTCCTCCCTTATAACCCACCCCCCCCCCCCCCCTCTCCAGTGCTCCGTACCCATGCCCTTTACCTCCCCACCCGTGCCCCCCTCACCCACCGGCCTCCCCCACCCACCATCGAATCCAACCTGGGATCGCGCAGTTCGCGCCCTGAGACGCGCATGCGCGAACCCAGCTGATCGGTGCTGTGATTGGGCGGCCGGCCAAACTAGATTGCCATCCATTTATCTGCGTGCGCAGGTCAGCGCCTTAACGACAACCAATCAGCGCCCGATGACCGCCGGTCGCCGCGGCGTCATTACGGCCTTCGCCGCCAGGTGGAGACGGCCACGTCACGGCGTGCTTGTCACGTGACGTGACGTCACAGTCGCGACACACCTCTCTCTCTCTCTCTCTCTCTCTCTGCCGCCCCCTACATTTCTCCCGCTGGCTAATTTCTCTACCAGCTGCCACCTCCACACACATTCTCACCCCTCCACCCATTCTTCCTCCAGCCCCATCCAACCTTCTGGGCTAGCCCCTCCCCCACCCTCCCATACTCCCCACTCCTTCTAGCCAACTCCCCCTTCCCACCTCTCCTCCTCTCCCACTCCTCCCCTCCCCCTCCTCCCCTCCCCCTCCTCCACTCCCACTCCTGCCCCTCCCCCTCAGCGCACCCACCCCCACTCCCTCTCCCCTCCCCCATCCCTCACCCCCCATTCTCCATTCCCCCACTCCTTCTTCCCTTCCCAATCCACTCCCTCCCCTTTATCCATCCTTCGCCCTCCCTCTCCCTCCCCTCACCGCCCCTTCTAAGTCCTCCTTCACTCCTTCCCCTCCCCATCCCACCACCCACCCACTCTATTCCGCTTCTCTTCCCCATCCCATCTGCATCTCCCCACTCCTCCCACTCCTCCCCCCTTACACCTCCCCCTCCCTCCTCCCCCTTTTCTCCATCCTTCCCCTTCTTCTCTTCTTTCCGTTCCCCCTGTTCCTCCCCCCCTCCATCTCCCCGCCATCCTCCCCCACCACCACCAGCATCACCTCTCACCGCTTACTCTCACCTCCTCTTTCCCCTTCTCCATGCTCTCCAAATCCCTCGCTGTCATCTCCCCCTCCGTCTCCTCCCCCATTCCCTCTCTCCCCATCTCCCTGTGCCCATACCCTCTCCTTCCCTCCCTTCCGTCACTCACTTCCTCCTCTCCCCTTTCTCTTCCATCTCCTCCCCTTCCTACTCTCCCTTCTACCGTCCCATCCTCCCACCTACCCTCTCCTCCCAGCTACCCTCTCCTCCCACCTACCCTCTCCTCCCCTCCCACAATCGACCCCTCCTTCTACCGCCCACTCTCTTACGCACCCACCTGCCCTCTCCCCACCCTCTCCTCCCCACTCACACCACCCTCCACCCCCACGCCACCATCCCCGCTGGGCCTGTGCGTGTTACCTGTTGCATATTAGGCTGCGCTGCCAGCACCACCGAACTGGACTGCGTGACTTTGGCGATAAAGATTATTTTGGTTGGTTGTTGGAGTTTTACGTACTGGCAATATCTAAGGTCATATCAGGATTTTGTTGTTTTTTGTTGTTTTCATTCCTCTGAATAAAATGTTGTCAGTGCTAATGCACTGGTCTTCCAGCCTTAATCACAGTTGCCTCTACAAAGTAAACAAATCTACAACAATATACAGATGCACAATTACAGGGAAATAAGCAAAACATTGGTACATGTATGATAGGTAAAGAACAAGATAATAGAAAAAGAAACATACATGGGGAGGTAACAATGTTAGTAGGGGGTGGCGCATAACTGATTATCTTTATAGTAGTAACATACTCATTGAAAGGGTGATGGGGGGGATGTAGGGTGGGCCTTTGTGATTGAACTTGTGTTAACACTTTAGAAGCTTTGCCTATTTTGCTTTTGCAGGCAGGAGGATGAGTACCGAATTATGACAGTGCACACTCATGGCGACCATACACTACTGCCATCACCATGACTCGACATCCCACTCCATCACATTATCTGGACACTGAGCCAACCAGTCCTTGCCCTACCGTAATAATGCCGAGCACCTGGCTAGGAAGCGACAAGTATATATTGTTAAGTCATTGGCTTGACTCAACCAGGGTTCAAACCTGTGGATTCAAATCAAATGATCTACCAATTCGAGAGACGGATGCTCAACTGATTTGGCCATCCCATCTGGTCAGTGAAGAAGATGAGGTTGAAGAGTTAACGTGGCCATGCCGACAACAATTATACTCTACATTGATATATCTTTTGTTGTTGTAAATATGTTTATTCTACTGAATATGTTCTTTTATCAGTCAGTGCCAAGGCTCTTGTCTCCCAGCCATAATTTCAATTTAGGATTATTTACACAAAACTGACTTATACACATAGTTCTTTTTTGTTCATGAATTGATTTACCCTGCCATGGCGGATGAATGTTAACACTTGTGTTCACTTTTGATCAGCAATAGTCCAATTTGATTCAAAACTTTAGCTCAAAACTGGCAGTCTTCCATTCCGTGCCGAATGTAGGTTTTTCCACATGAACTCTTCATTATGCAAGGCCAAAATGCTTTCCCCAATGCTCTGAGATGTAACCTTTGACTTTGCTCGCTACAGCAGCCTGGGTACCCAGGAGGCTACAATAAAGTAATACAGGTGGGAAAGTCATGACAACAACCTTGTTGTTCCATTTGTTTTTAATGGATATTCGTCCCAGTGTCAAATCATATGCTAGGCATGCCTATCGATGATAAAGAAAGGCTGACGCGTGTGGATGATCTTATGATGCTACTAAGGTGGACATGCTTTCTTAAAGATTCTATGGTTGGGGGAGTGGGAGAGGTAAGGACCGATGGAGGGGTGGGCGGGTATGGGATAGGAGGGGGTGGGGATGAGAGGGAAGAGGGTGGGGATGGGATGGGCAGGGATGGGAGGGGATGGGTAGGATGGGGAGGGGAGGGTGGGATGGGAGGGGAGGATGGTGTGGGGTGAGGAGGGTCAGGAGGATGGAGAGGGGAGGGAAAGGGGATGGGACTGGAGATGGGGAGGTTTTGATGATTGGTGTGTAGTGGGAGGATGGGCAGAGGAAGGGGTGGGTTGAGAAGGGAGTGATGTTGGGGTATACAGGGGAGGGGACGAGGGTGGGGAGGAGGGAGGAGCGTTGTGAGGGGGAGGGTAGGAGGGATCGTGAGCGTGTGAGGGGGGGGGAGAGGGTGAGGAGGGGAGTGGGTCGTGGGTGGGGATGGGGTGGGAGGTCGGGGTGGGGATGGGAGCGGAGAGGAGGTGAGTTGGGACGGGAATGGAAGAGGGTGGGGAGGAAAGGTTGGGAGGGTGGAGAAGAAAGTGGAAGGGGATGGGGAGGGGAAGGGAGGAGGGTGGGGATGGCAGGGGATGGGGATGGGAGCAGGGTGGAGTGGGGAGAGGCGGGGAGGGAAGAAGGGTGGGAAGGAGAGGGTAGGAGGGTGGAGAGGTAAGTGGAAGAGGGTGGGGAGGGGAAGGGAGGAGAGTGAAGATGGCAGGGAAGGGGAGGTGAGGGGAGGGGGGAGGGGCAGGAGGAGGGGAGGGGGGAGGGGAAGATTGATTGATTCATTGGTGGTTGCTTTACGCCGTGTCGGCAGCATAGGCCATATTCACGGCGAGAAATGTTTGTTTTTTGTTCAAACCATCGCTTTTACATGTAAAAGCAGACAATCAATTATGTGCCAATAGACACTCATTAAATTAGAAAGCTCACAATCATATATTTGTGGTGAAGGGAAACAAATTCCCATAGAAAAAGAAAAGTTTTATTAATAATTGATAGAATTTATTTAGTAAACTATATGAGGTGGTACAGACCAGCTGCCCTCAAAAAGGCAAAAATGTTTTCTTGTTTAATTTAGTAAAAAGGTCATGCATACTGTCTGCAGTGTAGAATTGTTGGCGCAGGGCCAAACAATCAACGCAACTTAGTAAAATGTGTTTGAGTGTCAGCGGGGACTGACACCCAATACATTCAGGGGGAGGTTCCCCCTTGAGCAGAAAAGCATGTGTAAGCCACGAGTGGCCAATACGGCAGCGGCTAAGGACCACTTGGTCCCGCCGACCTCCCGCATGAGTCTGTGGTGGTTTTCCCACAGATGGTTCAATTTCTTTAAGTTTATTAATGTTTTCATCCCACTCATGTTGCCATTTGGATTTTATGTGGGTGGCTATTAGTAGTTTCAGATCAGAGTGAGGGATCAGACACTGTTCACGATCTCAACGACCACGGGGGATGTTCTGGGACTTTGGCATCCTCCAACACTTCCAAATCCACACCCAAGGCCTCCAAATGAGGTTTCATTCGGAGCCTCAGTGGCCAGATGTAATTCAGCCTGGCTTCATACCTGGATTCGTCATGTTGCTCGAATAGACAATTGTGTGCAGGATTCAATGCATTAGTTTTTATCTTGACCACATATTGCATGGCCAGTTTGATTCTCCTGTTGTTAAGTGATGTTTCATTGGCTTCAACATAGAGGATCTGAACAGATGAGGTGCGGAAGGCCCCAAGGGCCAGGCGCAGTCCCTGTTGGTGGATTGTGTCTAGGGGAGGGGAAGAGGGCGGTTGACAGAGGAGTAAGGCGGGGGAAGGGAGTGGAGGGGAGGAGGGTGGGGACCACAGAGGAGGAGATTGGAGAAGGAAGGAGGGGAAGGTGGGGGATGGGAAGAGAGGAGGGTGGGGAGAGGAGTGAGGGAATGAGAAATGAGTAAAGGGAGGGAAGAGGAGGTGAGGAAGAGGGATGAAAGGATGGGAAACCCAGCCATATCATATCTAGCGCGGGGCAGCATTAGTGTTGGCTGATGCCAGGGAGGTGGAGCATCATACATCTACGACATTAAACCTACCCATGCCTAGCTGTCTATGTGGCTCCTTGCCTGAGAGGTCAGTGCAGACCACAACACAAATATAAATTGCTCTAGATTTCCCGACTGGCAACACGTGGGGGAGGGTGGAGCGGGCCCGACAGATTCTAGTGCAGTGTACATCGGCCCTTAGAGGTAGGTGCCTCTTTGAACCACCGCCAATCCAGCTGGGGTTATTCTGGCTCTTATTTGTTTGTGTGTAGTTCGCCCTTTTCCCGCAGGGGGCGCCACTGCACCGCGCTGTGAAGTCAAGGCAAGGCGTGTCGAGTCAGTTCTGATATCGTCAACGTAGTTTGCGCCTAACAAAGTTCAAGGTAGGCTTTGGCTGCTTTGGCTGCTTTGGCTGCTTTGGCTGCTTGGCTGCTTTGGCTGCTTTGGCTGATTTGGCTGATTTGGCTGCTTTGGCTGTTTTGTCTGTTTTGGCTGCTTTGGCTGCTTTACCTGCTTTGCCTGTTTTGACTGTTTTGCCTGCTTTGGCTGATTTGGCTGCTTTGCCTGCTTTGCCCGCACTAGTCGCGGTGGCCAAATCGGTAGAGTAGAGCAAAGGCCTCCCGAAGGGAAATCGGACATTCAATTCCTGGCCGAGCCAAACCAATGATTTATAAAATTGATACTTGTCACTTCCTAGCTTGGCACTCGGCTTTAATAGGATAGGACGAGGACTGGTTTAGCTCAGTGTCATGATAATGTGACTGGGTGGGATATGGGGTCATTGCGCTGGAGGCCTGGCCTGATCTCCCAGTGGTGCAGCACTATATAGTCTCCATGAGTGCACATTGTCACAAGTCAGTACCCGTCCTGTTATGACCGTATATGTTTCTAAGGCATTAAACTCCAACAACCAACCGGCTTTGTCCGCTTTGCCTGCTTTTCGAGCTTTGCCTATTTTTCCTATTTGTCCTGCTTTGCAGTCTTTGCTTTGCGAATCAGAATGCTGCTTTGCACCCCAAGAACACAGCTCCAACATGCCCTTTTCTATTCACTTCCTGTATACTCAGACCAACCCACTTCCTGTATACTCAGACCAACCAACTTCCGGTATACCCGCAACTCAGTCCAACCCACTTCACTCCCCCCCCATCTCCCGCTCGACACACAGACATTTAAATACATATACTCTGGATATGCTAGTGTAGGTACAGCTAGGTGGCTCCACTGTGTCATGGTTCTCCGGTGGGTTTGGGTTCAGTCCGCCAGGTTGCGGGGTCGGTTGGTTCGCCGCTCTGCGGGGACTTGGGCACCTGCTCGCCACTGCTTGCTGGGCTACTGCCGCTTTCACATCAGCGACTCCTACCCTCCGTCTTTCTCGACTTGCACTGTTTTTTTTTGTTCGCCCTCCCCCTTTCTTTCTTCTTGGATCAGCCATTTATTGATTACCACTGTTGATTGCCACTATTTGATTACTTGATCATTTGATTATTGTGTAATTGTATGTCTCACTCAGTGATTCAGAAGAATAATTACATTGGCCAGACCCTTAGAGTTTTATTTACAGACATAGAGATATATATTCACAATTTCCATAGATAATACACATACATAAACTAAGCTGTTTCCAATATTAAGTATTGTAGGAACAATTTAAGTATTAATGGTGGTCTTCCCACTGCCCCATATACACAGATATTATGACCCCTGGATCTGATCTATGGATAACCTACAGACAGCTCTTCGAGGAAACAGACAAATGTTCATCTCCAGCACACAATTTTTCACAATCTTCCTCCTTTGCACAAATGGTTCCTTAGACAAGTTAAGGCCAATCCAAAAATCGAGCTAACCATTGGAATCAAATCTACAACAAGTAATTTTGTGTATATTCCTACTTTTTTGTTCATTGCTCCATAACCATATGATCATATGAAAAGTGGAATTAGTGAGAATTAAAATTATTCTGATGGCAATATCTTTTATTTAAACTACATTTTTGGATTGGCCTCTACGTGGTTTTGTGCCTGAACTCTTTACATGGTTTTCATAATCCTTCACCACCGCACATGGTTCCTCTCCCCGAAGCTCATGGTTCTAACAATCCTACCCTCCACAACCGCATCAGGCCTCCCCGAGAACATGGTTCCCATGGTTTCGACAATCCCTTCCTCACCTTACACACGTGGTTCCTCTTTGAAGACATGGTTTCCATGGTTCCCACAACCCTTCTTCACAAATGTGGTTCCACTCCGAAAGCTTGGTTTCCACACGGAACCAAAGACCCTATAATACTAAGATGGTTCACTCCCTAGCTCTCCCATTGTAATGTAAATTTTGCAGTACTACCTTGTGGTGGGTTTGATCAGCCCGGCTGCTGATTGGTATTTCACATGTAAACACATACAATTATATTATACATGAGCTAGGTAAGTATGAATACACATCAATATGAAATTGCTATGAACAAATAAACATCATCATCAGCATCATCATCATCATTGCCATCATCACACATCTTTCACATTCATATATACATTTATACATATAATATAGCAACTGTTTAACCAAGAGAACAGCCAGCGCACCAAGTGGTGGGTTTGATCATTTTGATTACACAGTACAGGCTGAGTGAGCCGTCTTAGTATTATAGGGTCTTTGCCGGAACTGACATCCCGACTCCCTCCAACATGATCCAACCTCGCCCACCTCCCAAAATACTTTCCACCCAACTTTCATAGTCTCCACTACCTCTTGTATTCCCTTCCACTCTCACATCTGATATCCTCTCCACAATTCCCCACCCTCTCCCCACCCTCACAGGGGGCTCCCCCCCCCCCCCCCCATCTCAGTCGCCTTGCTTGTTCCGATTTACATAGTCCCTACACACTCTTCTATTCCCTCCTTCCCCTCTCACACCTGATATCCTCTCCACAATGGCCCCTCCCCACCAATCTTCCTACCCCCACTCACATGGGCTCCACACTCCCAATCTCACTCGCCTTGCTTGTTCCCTTTATATCGCCCACCTGGGCTTCTCACTCCTTCCTGCATCGCCCACGCTTCCAAACCACCACCACCACCACCACCATCACCTCTCCCCCCCCTCCACCCACCCATTCCCCCCACCCACCCATCCTCCACCCCGACCCTGCGCCCCGACCCTGCGCCCCGCACCCACCCTCCGTCTAGTTAGTTTAGCCACTTGGCCGGCGGGTGGCAGCACTGCGGTGCAGGTTTGCGAAATGTCGTCTGCTGCACGCGTTTCATTCGTCACTTCCGGTCGGTGCCTCTCGGTCTCGCCGAGCCTGTGGCATACTGAGCAGGCATTAATTACCAGCTAAGCCGTTGAATAGCGGATCAGGTGGTCCCTAGGCTAAGATATGCGTGGTAGTGTGGCGTGAAAGGTGTGCGCAGAGATTGCGGGACTGATGCTGGTGGCGGGAAGAAAGTGTATGCATGGATACACTGGTTGGTGGTGGCCATGGCAACTATTCAGCAGTTTGTTGGTTTTTGGTAAGGCCAAGTTAAGCAAGGCTCTCTAATATTACTAAGGCGGCCAAGCCTATTTATACAAAGTATAAGTTTTAGGCCCATTATTATGTAAAGCTGCATAGTCTGATCAGAGCATCAGCATTTAGAAACTATGTGAGTGGTGCAGGCAGGGAGGAGAAAATGTATGAATGGATTGACTGACCCATTCATATGGCAAATTCTCAGTCTTTTGTTTGTTTTTGTTTAGCTCAAGCCGAGCAAGGCTCTCCAATACTAAGCCATCCAAGTCTCTTTAATAGCAAGAAAGTATAAGTGTTATCCCCATTATTACGTAAAGCTGTGTAATCAGATCAGAACAGATGGGATGGCCAAATGAGTTAGAGCGTCCGTCTCCCGTGTTGGTAGATTGTGGGTTTGTGCGTTCGAAACCCTGGTCGAATGAAACCAATTACTTAAAGGAGGGAGGGAAGGGGGAGAAAGGTGGGGCACAGGATCCCCGCTATGGTGTTTGTTCAAAGGCCTTGCCAGTGAGATGCATTCTGAGCAGGGACTTGATGGGTAGGTGCATTTCTAATTGCAGATGGTAGTTTGTTCCACATCTTGCTCCCTTTAAATGTTGGTGCCTTAGCTAGTTTGTTTGTGCTTGGTCCAGGAACTCTGAGGAGTGGGTTCATCTCCCATTCTTGTCTGCCTGTTCAGTGGATCTCTGTATTGTGGTTCTTTTGATCTGTTATATTCCAAAGCATGACCAATCTAAGCATGGTAGATACCAGTCTGTTATATTACAGATGGGTGACCGGTCTAAATGTGGTAGATACCAGTCTGTTATATTACAAAGTGAGGCAAGTATATATGTAGCAGATACTAGCCTGTTATGCAACAGAGGGTGACCAGTCTAATTGTGCTAGATACCAGTCTGTTATATTCCAAAGTGTGGGTGACCAGTCTAAATGTGCTAGATACCAGTCTGTTATATTACATAGGGGTGCCCAGTCTAAATGTGGTATATACCAGCCTGTTATATAACAGAATGTGACCAGCTTAGTTGTGGTAGAAACCAGTATGTTATATTACAGAGGGGTGACCAGTCTAAATGTGGTAGATAACAGTGTGTTCTATTAGATCGAGTGACCAGTTTAAGCGTGGTAGATACCAGTATGTTATATTTCAGAGGGGTGACCAGTCTAATTGTGCTAGATACCAGTCTGTTATATTACAGAGGGTGAGTGACCAGTTTAAATGTGATGCATACCAGTATGTTATCCTACAGAGGGTGGTTGGCCAGTATAAAGGTGGGAGATAACAGTTTCTTATATTACAGCATGTGACCAGTCTAAATGTGGTATATAGCAGTCTGTTATCTTAACGATGGGGAGCAGTCTAAATGTGGTCTGTTTTCTTACAGAGGGGGACCAGTCTAAATGTGATATATACCAGTTTGCTATATTACAGTGGGTGACCAGTCTAAATGTGGTAGATGCCAGCCTGTTTTCTTACAGAGGGGACCAGTCTAAATGTGGTAGATACCAGTCTGTTATATTACATCGAGTGACCAGTCTAAACGTGGTAGATACCAGTGTGTTATATTACATCGAGCGACCAGTCTAAACGTGGTAGACACCAGTGTGTTATATTACATCGAGCGACCAGTCTAAACATGGTAGATACCAGTGTGTTATATTATATCGAGTGACCAGTCTAAACGTGGTAGATACCAGTGTGTTATATTACATCGAGCAACCAGTCTAAACGTGGTAGATACCAGTGTGTTTTATTAGAGAGGGTGACCAGTCTAAATGTGCTAGATACCAGTTTGTTATATTACATCGAGTGCCCAGTCTAAATATGGTAGACACCACCCTGTTATATTACAAAGTGGTGTCTGTGTGTGTGACCAGTCTAGATAAATGAGGAAGGCTGGTGGCCTGAGTAGGTCTGATTATTAGAACAGCTGTAGTGTGCAAGTGCAGTGGGCAGGACTCTGTTTACCTGGCCGTCTGCTTGTGTGTGACAGGTGGGTGGGTTGTTGCAGGGGTGGGTGGTGAGTGGGGGAAAGCGGGAGACTGGATTAGAACATGGTCGACTGGTAGATGTGTGGGCGTGATAGGGAACGCATGTTTTGTTTTCGTCGTTGGTAAAATAGAACATACATTTGTTCAGTGCTGAGGCAGTGGTTTTCCGGCTATTTATATTATATTGCAGATATGTAGTTCAGCTGGTGCCTAAGTAATGCGATTATGTAAGGAGGTTAGTGGGTTAGCTATAGTAAGTTCAGTGATATGAATAAGCCATGCTTAGGACCTACCCCCGCTAAATGCTCGGAGAATTATATATTAATTAATTTATATATCAGCACAAGTGTATTATTAACCAATCGCTGTCGTTATGCAATTCAACACGAGTATACAAATGGCGGCCTCCATACGGCTGTTTCCGTTTCTGTTTGCTGGATTTTGGTGATTTCATTTCCCCCCTCTATGAGTATGGGTATTGTTTATGTATGTGATATATAAATAATTATATGAGTATAAAATGGGCGGAGTAGGCTTGTGCTATTTATTATATATTTATTATATTATTTATTTAAAGTTTTCAAATCCAGCTCATGTGGACCACAGTCTACCTGCTACCTGTGGTTCCTCTCTCTACCGTTTCTACCTGTTTGCAACATGGTCCAGCGGACGATCGCGCCGGAATGAAGTATTGACGGTATCGTGAAACTAAATGATATTCTTGCATTTAGGGACAGCGGACGACTGACGAAATATGTTTTAATTGTGTCGGTTTCAACATAATTAATGATCGCTGTTGACATCACGTGGGGGTGCAAGTACGTGTTTGCACCATGGGCCAGCGGACGATCGCGCCGGAATGAAGTATTGACGGTATCGTGAAACTAAATGATACTCTTGCATTTTAGGGACAGCGAACGATTGGCGCAATATGTTTTAATTGTGTCGGTTTTGACATAATTAATGTTCGCTGTTGACAACACGTGGGGGTGCAAGTGCTTGCAGAATGGCAATATATCAATCGGACACTCCAAATATGTAACAGGGCCAAGTGACGACTTAGGTCAATTATAGCAATTTATCGCTCTAGCGTACGATAACACGTTTATAGGTATCATTCGGCGGCTGTAGACGGACTCGGGACGACGTCACTGCAATTACAGGACTTTGACTTGGGTCAACGGACGACGGATCCCACATCAGGCCAATGGACGACGAGTTTAACGGTCGTTTTTCTTTATTTCCGCTCGAATTTATATCTGACTCGGGCCAACGGACGACTTTATATATATAGGCTTCAACATTACTTATCACTACATCTGCCTGTGCGATTCTAGTTTGACATTTTGACATATAGACGATGCCAATTGATTTTTGTGGAGCGTGTGGAGCAAGCCACGACACGTCAGATTTGGAAACGTGCACTAAAAAACGGCAGGTAACAGAAGCGACAGGTCGAACAACAAGGAGCAGCACGGCTAGAATGGCAAAGGCACTGGTGTTGGACAGCGGTTCAGAGATGGACACGTGTGTAAGACAGATGTCGCTGGCCGACCAACGGAGGGAGACATTAAGAGAAATAGAGGAACTGAAGCTAGAGGACGAATTGGCTGAACTATGGGAGGAACGGGACAGGCTACTAGCCATGCGCGAGAAGCGAAAGAAGTGTGAACCGACAAGAATAAAGGAAGGGAAGGTAATACAAGATGAGACCGGCAAGGTGGAACTGGCAAGACGATCTGATCGGGAGCGGTGTGAACCAGTGGCCACCACGGAGTCGGGATACTCTACATATGGAAGGTCCCGCCCGCGGTCACGAGACGGCCATAGCCGGAGGCGACGTCGTTCATCTAGTAGCATGTCCTGCACCAGTGCCGATCGAAGGGTTCGAAGTAAGTGGTCTTTAAAACGACATCTTGAAACAAAAAAAGATCCTAGGAAGCTGAACTGTCATGAAATTGTGTGCGCGACAGCTGCTTGGGCATTGGAAAATTAATACAATGTCTCTGATGGACCACAGGGCTCTACTTGAACATATTTATTTTATCTCACACAGAGCCAGACATAATGAGTATCTGGATAGCGCCCATGCCGAGTACGATTTGTGTATTAGGAAAATTGCGGAGAAAAGGGGATTTGAAGCTTTTTCAAGCGAACACACGGGGAAAAGTGTGTTGCACTACGGACATGAGGGTAGTCGGCAGAAGAAGTCTGCGAATCCCACATTTAATGAGAAAAAGCGCGGCATGAGAGGAGGGCGACCGAATAGTTCGGAGGAGTGTTGGGGGCCTGGGCCGGTATAGCCGGCTGGGGTCTTGGCTATCTATTGCTCGGCCAAGGGCCTCTGTTAAATAAACTAGGCTTCCCACCACTACTCATTCTGTTGTTCCTTACTAGGGCATATCCCACCTTTTATGTGATATATAAATAATTATATGAGTATAAAATGGGCGGAGTAGGCTTGTGCTATTTATTATATATTTATTATATTATTGATTTATTATGCTTTTATTTCGTCAAATTCCGGACCGTCCTGTCATTTACTGCGTTCCGGTGCGTTCCAGGATAGTTTTCCTGTACCCCACACCTGGTCATATGCCATTCTGCCTGTTCAGGTGTCACATGAGCTGGATTTGAAAACTTTTACGGGTAGGGCTATCTATTGCTCGGCCAAGGGCCTCGGTTAAATAAACTAGGCTTCCCACCACTCCTCGTTCTGTTGTTCCTCACTAGGGCGTAGCCCACCTTTTATATATATATACGTAGTAGTCATTAGGCTCCCCCTTGTGGGGGGTCGGTATTATGGGCTAAGATTGGTTGGTTGTTGGAGTTTTACGTCCTGGAAACATCCAAGATCATATAAGGACGGGTACTGACTTGTGACAGTGTGCACACATGGTGACATTATAGTGCTCCCCACTGGGATGTCAGGCCACCAGCACCATGACCTGATATCCCACTCAGTCAGATTATTCTGACACTGAGCCAACCAGTGCTTGCCCTATCCTAATAATGCCGAGTGCCAGGCTAGGGAGCGACAAGTATCAATTTTTAAGTCATTGGTTTATTCATCAGTTTATTTATCACAACATACAGTTTTTCAGTGCTGAGGCACTGGTCTTCCGGCCATTTACATTCCATTGTAGATAGGTAGTTCAGCAGGTACTTAGGTAGGGAATATTAGTAGATTATAAGAAGGAGGTTAGTGGGTTAGTGGGTTAGCTATAGCAAGTTCAGTATTACGGGTTAAGGTGTTGGGTTGATGCATAAACCGTGCTGTTATTACGGGTGTGGTGTATATTGCTGGGATGTGGGGGGGGGGGGAGGTTTGTACCATCTCTCAGAAGTTCCCACACTCAACCTGCCAGGGCAGTATGCATGATGCGGTGTTAGTGAGCCAAAACTGGTTTTGGCGGGGATTTCTAGGTTAGCGGCGAAAACTCAGTATGCAAGGAGGGGTGTTAGCGCAAACACACCGAATGTATACAGGCCGGTCTGTTCTGGCACATGGTACATAGAGGGTGGTTACTTGTCTGTGTAGTTGATGTAGACAATTGAGGTGGTTTTTTTTGGGGGTGGGGGGGTGCGGGGGGAGGGTGGTGAGGACAAGGACGGAGGGAGGGAGCAAGGCAGGGCACAGGATCCACGCTATGGTGTTTGTCCAAGGGCCTGGCCAGTGTCAGATCGACAGTGTTGTGGAAATATTTGAAGACTATTTTTATTTAGCACCTTAGGTTGTACAATCAACGTTTATTTCCATAACCCAGCCTTCTGACACTTGTTATAATGGGTTGTATAGCAGCCCTGCCACAGAGACAGGGCTGTCCAGATGTTTGACCAATCTATATATTTTGCATATTAGATTGTCAAAATTAAATAGTAATTTCCACAAGCCAGCCTTCCAACACGTTTACTAATGGGATTGTTTAGTTTTTGTTTGTTTGTTGTTGTTTTACGTCCTACCAACATCTAGGGTCATATCAGGATGGGAGCTGACTTGTTACAGTGCACACTCATGGCGACTTTATAGTGCTTCCCCACTGGGAGACCAGGCTACCAGCACCATGACATCATTATCCTGACACTGAGCCAATTAGTCTTTGCCCTATCTTAATAATGCTGAGTGCCTGGTTAGGATGTGACAAGTATACATTTTTAAGTCATCGATTTGACTCGAGCAGGGTTCAAACCAAGGAACGCATGGGTTCGGATCCCCTGATCTCCCCAAAACAGGAGACGGACGCTCACCTCATTCGGCCATCCCGTCTGGTTAGGTTACTTAGTGGCCCTGCGGAAATATTTGACCAATTTTGTTATTAGATTGTAAAAATGATATGGTCATTTCCACAAGCCAGCCTTCCAGCACTTTTTCTGATGGTTTTTTCTTTAGCAGCCCTGTCAGAGAAAGTCTTGAAGGAGTAATTAGACGATTTCTCTCTCTCTCTCTCTTTTTGAATGACGCAAATATGTGTGGTATAAGGTATCTGATGCAAACTTTATTCTGGGAACCTTCTAGAAGGTATTGATTGCTACTGATAGAGCTGCCTAGAATGCACCCAGGTCTGTACTAATGGTGGAGCATTGGTCAGTTTGAGGGGTGTAATGCCAGGGCCAAGCACACCAGAGGCCAGGTAGTCACATTTTTGGTTTAATAATTAGGGCTGGTGAGCGTTGGGCCAACCAGAGAGATAGTCCACTCCAAACCGTATATGAATGTTTGTCTTGTGTTCATAGAAATAATAAGGAAGGGCGGGAGTTTGGTTGTCGGTCGAGTTAAACCAATGACTTAAGAATTGATACTTGTTGCTACCTAGCCTGGTGCTCAGCATTAATAGGATAGGGCATGGACTGGTTAGCTCAGTTTCAGGATAATGTGACTGAGTGGAATATCAGGTCATGGTGCCATCAGCCTGATTTCCCAGTGGGGCAGCACTATAAAGTCACCATGAGTGTGCTCCGTCACAAGTCGGTATGCATCCTCATATGACCTTAGATGTTGCCAGAACATAAAACTCTAACAACCAACCAACCTATAGATTACTTAATGCCTAATGCAGGTCACCTCACTCCAATAATAACTTCCTATTTTAGTAGTCCTCAGAAAGGCTACTAGTGTGTTGTTTCAAGTTTCTGTGTGAATCCAAAACAAGGCTACATGATGTAAATCACTACTGTTTTCCCCGATTCTTATTTTTGCTGTCTCTGTGCTTCATTTTGTTGTCGTTGTTTGTTTATTTGTACATTACTTGTTTAAGCAGGGGAAATTTCAATCGCGGACGATTGATCTTCCTCATTCCACTGCTCCTTGCCCTGTCCTAATAATGCTGAGCGCCTGGCTAGGAAGCGACAAGTATAAATTTTTAAGTCATCAGTTTGACTCGACCAGGGTTCACACACTTGATATCACAATCTGCAAACACAGGAGACGGATGCTCTAACTCATTAGGCCATCCTGTCTGGTTCTTTTCTAGCTGTATTTGTGCTTCCTTTTCTCTTCGTCACTCACTAATTACTTTCTCCACTCTTGCTTAGCAGCAAATTACACTGCTGGGCTTAGCCGTCAATGCCAATAAAAAACACAACAGTGTCACACACAGCTGAGAGTATGCGGTGTGAATTCATTTGTTAGCTGCTCATGACTTTTGTCACCTCGCCATAGTTCTGCAGATGTTCTCACTGCCAAGATGGCGCTGGTACTAAGACAACAGACAGGAGAAAAGTTAAAGATCTACTAACTTATTTTAACGGACTTTATCTTATCCCCCAACAAATATATCATAACATCCTAATATTCAACATTATAGCTTTTGACTTTGTTCGAAAAATACAAAAACAACAAGCAGAAAAATCATGTTATGAACATAAAAATACCCATAAACTGATTTATCACTAATATACTATATTTCCCTATTTCTACAGTATTAGTACCCATGAACTGATAGATATAAATAATATGCATTATTTCCTTATTTCAACAATCGTAGTACCCATAAATTGACATAACAGTGATTATTATTTCCATATTTGCTACATTGGTTTCGCTCCATAAACTGACACATCAAGTATGTACATTACTTCCTTATTTTTTCATTAACAGTACCCACAACCTCATATATCCATAATATACATTATTTTCTTACTTCTACATTGATTATATCCATAAAATGACATATTTCCCTATTTCTACACCGGTGTAAAAGAAGAGACTGGTGCGCAACGAGCTTGGCTGGTGGTGCTGCGTGTGCTAATTGAGTTTACACACCCACTTGTTACATCGTTGCTGTTGTTTAATTGAACATGGCAGTTTTCGCTTAATCTGCACATATCTTTGAACTGGTCTAGTGTCAGGTTTGGTGTTTGCAGAAGTCTGTCTCGGAACTTATTTTCTCTGATGCTGCAAACTAACCTGTCACATAGCATAGAATCCTCCAACTGTTTGTAGTCACATAACACGATGCGGTGCTCTAGCTCGCGGATGTATGCATCCATGCCTTCACTTGTCTGGTTGTACAAGTTAAATTTGTAGCGCACCACCATTGCATTTGTTTGGCTGTGGCAAGGCAATAATGCTTGAATATGTCTATCAGACAAAAGACAGATAAACCAAATGTCAATATAACCATAGATGGCACAAACATTGAACAAGTATCCGAATTCATATATCTCGGACACAAGATTACAAATGATGGGAGTCGTGAGGAAGAAATTAAAAGAAGGATAACAATAGCCTGAACAACATTCTCCAAAATGTATAGAGTGTTAACATCAAGTAAGATATTAATACAAACAAGGAAGCGTATTCTTCAGTGTTATGTGTGGTCTACTCTAATGTATGGGGCTGAGACATGGACAATCTCTAAGAAAATGTACAAACGTTTAGCAGCATTTGAGATGTGGACTTATCGAAGGATGATGAAAATATCATGGACAAAGAAGATCACCAACAAAGAAGTTCTCAGAAAAATTAAAAATAAGAAAAGCTTGTTTGCCACTATACAGACAAAGAAACTTATTTATTTTGGCCACATCATTCGTCAGAGTTCAATATACCGTACATTGTTGGAAGGGAAGGTGAATGGCAGCAGAGGGAGAGGGAGACCAAGAACATCATGGTTTACAAATATTTCACAGTGGACAGGCTTGAATTATTCACAGTCTATCAGAAGAGCACACCATCGGGACAATTGGAGAACCATTGCATCCAACCCTCGACTAGAGGACAGAACTATTGATTGATGATTGATGTCTATCAGTTGTTGTATTTTGTCCTTGTCTTCCAATTCTATCTTGAATGTCTGGTGAAGTTTCTGGGCTTCCAAGTCCGCTACATGAAGAAAAACACAGCATTGTATCTTTTCTCCTTTCGTCGCAGCTCCTAGTAGCATATATCTGATATGATTGCAGCCATGAGCACCAGTTCAGTGCTAGATTCTCTTCCAGACTCAAAGGAGCAGGCAGTTTCAAGCGGTGAGTGCCATGTGGTCGGAGTTTGTCTATATCTGACACCATGTAAAGGAAGAGACGTATGGACACCACGAGGACTGAATCACCACTGTTTATTATTAGCTCTCGGTTTAGCACATTGAATACAATGACGTCATCTGGGTCCATTGCTCTCGGACTCAAACCTGAGTGCCGCGAGATTATATTGTCTATCCCCGAGACCATACGCACATATACTACAACCGGCAGTACCCACAAACTGCTATATTAGTAATGTACATCATCTCCTATTTATATTTGATAGTGCCCACAAACTGCTATATTAATAATGTACATCATTCCCTATTTCTATTTGATAGTTCCCATGAACTGCTATTTTAATGATGTACACCATTCCCTATTTGTATTTGATAGTGCCCATAAACTGCTATATTAATAATGTACATCATTCCCTATTTATATTTGATAGTGGCAACAAACTGCTGTATTAATAATGTACATCATTCCCTATTTCTATTTGATAGTGCCCATAAACTGCTATTTTAATAATGTACACCATTCCCTATTTGTATTTGATAGTGCCCATAAACTGCTATATTAATAATGTACATCATTCCCTATTTATATTTGATAGTGCCAACAAACTGCTGTATTAATAATGTACATCATTCCCTATTTCTATTTGATAGTGCCCATAAACTGCTATTTTAATAATGTACACCATTCCCTATTTGTATTTGATAGTGCCCATAAACTGCTATATTAATAATGTACATCATTCCCTATTTATATTTGATAGTGCCAACAAACTGCTGTATTAATAATGTACATCATTCCCTATTTCTATTTGATAGTGCCCATAAACTGCTATTTTAATAATGTACACCATTCCCTATTTGTATTTGATAGTGCCCATAAACTGCTATATTAATAATGTACATCATTCCCTATTTATATTTGATAGTGCCAACAAACTGCTGTATTAATAATGTACATCATTCCCTATTTCTATTTGATAGTGCCCATAAACTGCTATATTAATAATGTACATCATTCCCTATTTATATTTGATAGTGCCAACAAACTGCTGTATTAATAATGTACATCATTCCCTATTTCTATTTGATAGTGCCCATAAACTGCTATATTAATAATGTACATCATTCCCTATTTATATTTGATAGTGCCAACAAACTGCTGTATTAATAATGTACATCATTCCCTATTTCTATTTGATAGTGCCCATAAACTGCTATTATATGTACACCATTCCCTATTTGTATTTGATAGTGCCCATAAACTGCTATATTAATAATGTACATCATTCCCTATTTATATTTGATAGTGCCAACAAACTGCTGTATTAATAATGTACATCATTCCCTATTTCTATTTGATAGTGCCCATAAACTGCTATTTTAATAATGTACACCATTCCCTATTTGTATTTGATAGTGCCCATAAACTGCTATATTAATAATGTACATCATTCCCTATTTATATTTGATAGTGCCAACAAACTGCTGTATTAATAATGTACATCATTCCCTATTTCTATTTGATATGCCCATAAACTGCTATATCAATAATTACACCATTCCCTATTTGTATTTGATAGTGCCCATAAACTGCTATATAATAATGTACATCATTCCCTATTTATATTTGATAGTGCCAACAAACTGCTGATTAATAATGTACATCATTCCCTATTTCTATTTGATAGTGCCCATAAACTGCTATTTTAATAATGTACACCATTCCCTATTTGTATTTGATAGTGCCCATAAACTGCTATATTAATAATGTACATCATTCCCTATTTATATTTGATAGTGCCAACAAACTGCTGTATTATAATGTACATCATTCCCTATTTCTATTTGATAGTGCCCATAAACTGCTATTTTAATAATGTACACCATTCCCTATTTGTATTTGATAGTGCCCATAAACTGCTATATTAATAATGTACATCATTCCCTATTTATATTTGATAGTGCCAACAAACTGCTGTATTAATAATGTACATCATTCCCTATTTCTATTTGATAGTGCCCATAAACTGCTATATTAATAGTGTACATCATTTCCCCTATTTACATTTTGATAATGTCCATAAACTGCAACATTAATAATGTAAACATTGCTACATCGTTAATACCATGAAGTGATACATAAGCAATAGACAGTGTCACCTACACCCTCCTATAATCCCCTGACATTTCACATTGGGGGTTGAGATTCAAATACCCAAATGTAGACATTAGTGCGCTGTCACTGCGAGTCTGTTCTGCACATAAACAAGACGCAGTGTTTTCCATACAATCCCCTGACTTTTCTCATTGGGGGTTGGCTAAGATTCAATTATCTGAATGTAGGTGTGAGTGCACTGTCACTGCGGGGTCTGTTCTGCGCATGCGCACCACCCAGCTTAGAACGCCGACGCCATTAGCCTTCCCCAATGTCTGCTGTCACACACATGGCGTCTCCCTCTGACCACGTGACAGCCACGTGACACAGCGTCACATGGGACTCCCTCCGGAAGTGGTGCACCTGCACCCGCATCCGGCAGCGCCATCTGCGGGAAAAGCCGGAACTAGAGTATATAAAGGCTGCAAGGTGGCGATCTAACACCCCCCCCCCCCACCCCCATCACACACACACATCGGTCTCTAAGGCCTACTAGTCTCTGACATTATCCCAATGTATGTGGGAAACTACATTTGATGGTTGGTTGTTTAAGTTTTACGTCCTGGTAACATTTAAAGTCATATCTGGACGGGTACCGACTTGTGACAGTATGCACTCATGGTAACTTTATAGTGCTGCCCCACTGGGAAATCAGGCTGCTGGCACCCTGGCCTGATATCCAACTCATTCAAATTGCCCTGAAACTGAGCCAACCAGTCCTTGCCCTATCCTATTAATACCAAGCATCAGACTAGGAAGCGAAAAGTATCAATTTGATAAGTCATTGGTTTGACTCGACCGGGAACCAAACTCCTGCCATTCCGCATATGAGAGCTGCACTCTGCCAATTTGGCACCGCGCCAGGTACTTACTACCTTTGAATTATCTGGCTATTTATCTTCGTTTTAAAGGGGCATTGTCTGGTTCTTTTCGGTTTCTGCCATATTAATTATTCTTTATCTTAAAGTTCCATAGTCCGATGGTTTAGAATTTCTGTATTTTTCTTAGATCGATCACTAGTATCTACTTTACATTAGTTCAAAGTTACTTTTATTTCAAATGGTAAACTTTTGAGATATTTTGAGTGCAAACATGGAAAATTGGTTTTGTCAAGCTTGCCAAAACTCTGACACCATAGACTTCTGCAGTAAGAGGTTCTGTTAAATTGACTCAGTATTGCCTTCTACGCAGAAACAAATGCTTAATAAGTGCATCAGTATCTAAGTTAAGCCCTGTTTACACGGGCGATTTAAAACGCCTCATATAAAATGACTTGCCTAGATCGATTCAGATTTGCTGTGTAAACACGACGCTGTGGCGTTTTAGAGCTGAATCGATTCATATGAAACGCTTCATGTATACCACCTCGGGAGGTGGTTTATATGAAGCGATTCAGCTGGTTCCCCAGCGGCAATAGTGTAAAATAGCAGTGCTCGCCGGCTACAGGCTCAGCTGTAACTATCGCTGGTGCCCGGCAGTGTTATGGACCGATTAGGCCGAAATCTATTGAATGCGATCATATTTAACAGAATTACATACTCAAATAATGAAATTTAATTAAATTAACCCTAAATTCCAAGCGATATTAACATATCCGCTACATTGGTGTCATTATTCATATTGTAAACTAAACAAATAGCAGTACTCGTCGGCTACAGGCGCTCCACTAAGGCTGCTGGTTCCCGGTCGCCGACACACTTTAAAACTTGCTCGTGTAAACGCGCCACTACATCGCTTCATATAAATCGATTTGCCTAAATCGCTTCACAATTGCCCGTGTAACCACAGCTTATGATATGTAAAATAAAATCTAGATCATTGGTTTGGTTTTGAAAATTTGATATTTCATCGGACTATGTAGCTTTAAAGTTGCTTTGTCTGATGTTTCTGCCACATTTATCTATAGTTATTTTAGGGTTTCATTATCTGATAGTTTTGAGGTTTCTACCAGATTCACCTATATTCATTTTACAGTTGCAGTGTCTGATGGCTTTGAGTTTCTGGGAGCGGGAGATAGCTCAGGCAGTAGCGTGTCCACCTGTGAAGGTGATGATCATCCTATCGATCCTGCTCAGTGGACCCATTTGCAGTTTGGGCTATTTTCTGTTCCAACCCGTGTTCCACAACTGGTTCATGAAAGGCTGGTGTATGTGCTGTCCTGTCTGTGAGAAAGTGCATATAAAAGACCTAGCTGCTTATAGGAAAGAGTAGCAAATGTGACGGCAGTAGGTTTCCTCCAAAGAAATATGTCAGAATGACCATATGTTGACATCCAATAGCCGATGATTTGAAAACCAATGTGCTCTAGAGGTGTCATTAAGTAAAACAAGCTTTACTTTGAGTTTCTGTAATGTTTATCTATAATTTTAAAGTTGCATTGTCCGATGATTTTGACTTTTTGCATTTTCATTTACCTTCACATT
The DNA here is from genome assembly GCA_030323885.1 of Branchipolynoe longqiensis. Classification (NCBI taxonomy): domain Eukaryota; kingdom Metazoa; phylum Annelida; class Polychaeta; order Phyllodocida; family Polynoidae; genus Branchipolynoe; species Branchipolynoe longqiensis. The sequence continues at coordinate 2,849 of JASIRB010000512.1, read as the reverse complement.
TCACTTTACGTTTCATTGATGGTTTTAAGTTTCTGCCATATTTTTGTTATCTTCATTTTAAAATTTAATTGTCCGACGATTTTGAATTGCTGCCATATTTATCTTCATCTTAAAGATACGATTTCTGATCGTTTTGAGTTTCTGCCATATTAATCTATACTTTATTCATTTTAAAGTTATATTGGTAGATAGATGGCTTAGCATTCTGCCATATTTATTCATCTTCCTTTTAAGGTTTCATTTTCCGATAGTTTTGAGTTTCTGCCAAGTATACCTATATATATTCATTTTACAGAAAAAGAGGGCGCCCTCGTCTCCGGTTCAAGGATACCATCAAGAGAAACCTGAAGCTGAGAGACATTAAGACTGACTCATGGACATCACTCTCACAGCAGAGAGCTAAATGGAGAGTGGCAGTCAAGTAATGAAAGCAGTCTTTGTCGCATCGCGACCGACAGCATGATGATGATGATAATTCATTTTAAAGTTCCCTTTGACTTGTTTGCCATATTTATTTATCTTCATTTGAAAGTTGGATTGATCGAATGTTTATATGTTCAGTACATCACACATACATGCATTGACATAATACATTTTTAATAAAAGCAAAGTGTAATCTCAGGTGGTACGCAGCTGTGTACTTGCGTATATGAAAGATAGACTCCTGAGTCATCTTATGAACCTCTCCAAGTGACCAGGTGCCACAAGTTTCAACTCACTCATGACACTGAGTAGTGGGCACAGCGCAGGACTATGAACATCAACTCTGGCGGCAGCACCATCAGAGACTTGCTATCCGAACCGCACTTCATCCACACCTCTCTCTATCTCCTCTCCGCTGGTCATGCTCCTCCTTGATAATGTCAGAATAGATTTCCAGGAGGGGGAGCCCGCCAGCATTTCACTTTCTACTCTTACTATGTCCGTGTCTTTGGCTTGTGGGCTGGTCACCATAGAGGAAAGACATACGGTCCTTTGACTCAACTCTCCTCATTTCCCAGTTACTCTCTGGCGCCAAGCCCGCAGAAACACGGCTCGCAACTAAAAGGTCACTGGGGTCATGCACGCCCTCTGGCGGGCCCCGAAGACGAGGAGAGCCGTCTGCTTCTTGGGCATGCCATGTGATCAGCCAGGCCGAGATTACATCAGATGAAGGTGGGGGAGGATGGGTGGGGGCGGGGGAGAGATGGTGGTGGGGAGGGTGGTGGGGGGAATAGTTATCTCTCAACCTGTGAAATGTCACTCAGGCCCCCCAGGAAAGTATCTGGCAGGGCGACAGTGCGTAGGTGGGGGTGGGGGGTGGGGGTGGGGTGGGGGCGGGTGTTTTGTTCACGTGACCTTTGGGTTCGTGGGCGTGGGTAGGTCGGAGGGGGTGCGTGGGCGCAGCTCGGTGGCCTGCACGGAAGTGGAGCAACGCGCACGTGACTTCCGGTCTTGGGAACGGGGATGAGAAAAAGGGGAATAAGGGGAGAAGTAGGGGAGAGAGGAAGGGGAGAGGGGAGAAGGGGGAAAATGGGGAGAAATGGGAGAAGGACAGAATGGAGAAGGGAGAAAGGGGAGATGGGAAGAAGGGGAAAGGGGCAAAGAGGAGAGACAGGGGAAAAGGGAGAGAGGTGAAAAGGGGAGAAAGGGGAGAAAGGGGAAAGGACAGAAGGAGAAGGGAAAGGGGAGAATGGGGAGAAGGAAGAAGGGAGAAGGGGTGAACACGAGAAGGGGAGAAGGGGAGAATGGGGGAGAAGGGGGAAGGGGAGAAGGGGAGAAGGGAGAAGGGGAGAAGGGGGAAGGGAGAAGGGAGAAGGGAGAAGGAACAGAAGTGGAGAAGGGGAGAAGGGGAGAATGGGGGGAAGGGGAGAAGGGGGGAGAAGGGGAGAAGGGGAGGGGAGGGGAAGGAGAGAAGGGGGGAGAAGGGGATAAGGGGGGGAAGGGGAGAAGGGGGAAGGGGAGAAGGGGAGAAGGGGAGAAGGGAGAAGGGGAGAAAGGGGAGAAGGGGAGAAGAGAGGAAATGGGGCAAAGGGCAGAGGTGAAAAGGGGAGAAGGGGAGAAGGGGAGAAGGGAAGAAGGGATGAAGGGGAAAAGAGAAAAGGGGAAAAGGGGAGAAAGGGGAGAAGAACAGAAGGGGAGAAGGGGAGAAAGGGAGAAGGGAAGAAGGTGGAAGGGGAGAAGGGGAAAAGGGGAAAGGGGAAAAGGGAAAAGGGGACAAGGGGAAAAGCGAGAAAGGATGAAGGAGAGGGAGAAGGGGAGAATGGGAGAAGGGGAGAAGGGGAAAGGGGAGAATGGAAGTGGAGAATTGAGGAGATGGGGAGAAGGGAAGTGGAGAATTGGGGAGATGGGGAGAAGCGGAGAAAGGAGAACAGATAGAAGGGAGTGAGTTGTATTGGAGGAAGAGTGCTATTTAGGGGTAATGTGGGGATTGCGGTGTGGGAGGGTGGGTAGCTTGGGTGATATATGGGTGATGTGGTGCTGAGATGGAGGTGGTTGTTACGGTGAGGATTGTTTGTTTGTTCTCTTGTTTGGGGTTTTATGTCCTGGCACCATCTATGGTCATATCAGAATGGGTACTGACTTGCCACATAGCGCACACTCATGGCGATTTTATAGTGCTGCCACACTGGCAGATCAGGGCACTACAACCATGATCCGATATCCAACTCAGTCACATTATCCTGACACTGAGCCAACCAGTCCTTGCCATATCCTAATAATGCAGAGTGTCATGCTAGGTAGTGACACATATAAATTTGGTAAGTCATTATTTTGACTCAGACGGGTTTTCAAACTCCCAACCTGCCACAGGGAAAGCCTGCGCTGTTCCGACTAAGCCACCACGTCTGGTACTTGAGGGGGGGGGG